>WYDF02269255.1:0-18249 GCA_009867245.2 Adranes taylori | reverse complement strand
GAGCAAAGATACAGCCTCCGCAATGTTTCCTTATGGATAGATAGTATATAATAAAGACGAGATTACTGGAATATGGATACACAAATATCCTTGAAATTTTGATATAACGTGGCATTCGAATACGCGTGTATTTTTGTGTACTTAATGCGGGAATGCGGGAATACGGGAATATGGGACTACGGGAAATCTGGAATATGGGAATACGGGAATACGTGAATAAGGGAATACGAGAATACGTGAAAACGGAATACAGGAAAATGGGAATACGGAAATATGGGAACACGGGAATACGGGAATACGGGAAACGGAAATACGGAAATACGGGAATATGGGAATACGAGAATACGGGAATACGGGAAATCGGAAATACGGGAATACGGAAATACGGGAATACGGGAATACGGCCATATCAATGGTTGTGGCGAGGACGCTGCCACAGGCCACGGCAATTAGGCCATATCGCTGGCCGCATCAATTAGGCCATGTCGGCATTTCATATCAGACTGAAATTCATTTCATATCAGACTAAGCCACAGCGAAGCGTGGACGGATTTAGCTAGTATATATATTTATTGAAATTTGAGGTTTCCGCGAGTGTAATCTGATGAGTAGCTGCTTGTGTTCAGGGTTATATCTCGCATGATAGGCATTTCAGTGTGCCCACGTTTCACCAAAGTCACATCTGGCATTGTCGAGTGTTAGAGAAAGTCTGAAAAATTATTGTATTATGCGTTTCGCATACGACTTTCTTATTCTCCTTTCTACGTCAGCGCTTGCCGCACCTGCTACGGTGAGGCATGCTATTGTGTCTGCATATGTTGTTGATGGTGGTCGTACACTGGGTCGTTGAGTGGATGCTGATGTTGTTCGTACCATAGATGCATTTTTGTCTGGTTTGTTGTGAATTATTTGTTGTTTATTTTCACGGTATGGATATAATACAAGTTTCCAAGTGCTAGAAATGTTTTCGTTGTCGTTTCCTTTATTCAGTCGTTTTTCGATTTCTTTGGCTTCTCTCGTAATTCTTATGCCATAGTGGGTTCCAGTGGCTATTGTTTTAGACGTTGTTTGTGTGTTCAACTGTTCTGGCTGATATTTTTCTATTTGTTTGGCCGACATAGAGCAAATCATTTATTGCAGGGTACTTCGTACACACGTTGGTTTTCTAGTGGAATTTTGTCTTGTGGTTTGGATAATATGCTTGCGCCCTCTATGTAGCTATATGTAAAATTAAAATTACATCCCGTATTACATCGAACTGAACATATAACGAACTTCATAGCGAAAGACACTTATAGAATTTTTTCAATAACCTGAGTTATTTTGTAATACAGAAATTGTATTTCATTAAAATGTGGACTTCAACCGAGATTGAAATTTCAAGATAATTCTTTAATTAAAACTTCTTAATACCGAATGTGGATGAAATAAACAAAGAAATTCTCCTTGACTTCATCTTTTGATTTAAATTACGTATATATCCATACTTAAATTAAATCTATACATTTAGGATCCGCACCTCAAAACAATAGCCTGATAATATAGCGAAAAGTTTCACGAAAATCCACCGAAACAACGAACCTATGAGTTTATTACAAGCGTAAACTTTTGATGTTCTGATCACGAAACTTTGCAATACTTATACCGACTCGCCGAAGCAATCTTCCACATTAAGATTTTGCTTTGCCTAACCTTATATACCAAAGCTTACGATTCGAGTATACTGTCTATTTGAAAGGTTTAGTTTGAAAACATATCTTGTGAACCTTGTGTCGGTTATTGTACTTAGAACTATAGAACTATATGTTTAAGTTTAGATATGACATTTATAAATAAAATAGATGTTTTTAATGACATGTATGTACGTGTGTTAATTAATTTTTACTGATTTAACGATTGCTAATTGAGAAAAATTATTTTTGTTATTATGGTTCGTTTAGATTGGCGTATGCAAGCACTCATCCACCACGCATGCTCAAATGTAAACGATTATTCGCGCACGTTCACATTGCGTGAATAGTTGCGTGAATAGTGCTTGAATAGGCACTATGCGTGAATAAGTGCGATCGCGATCTGGTTGGTGTCTATATTGGATGAATACTCAAGGGAGTTAATTGATGCGCGTATGCACTGTTTAATACTTCATTTCATTATGTAGCAAATTAGCTAAAAACTCAAACATTTTCAAGGATCGCCCTTTTATATTTGAGGTGTTACGGTTTCATGCTGTAATAGATTGTCTACATATTACTGGTACTTTTAAAGTTTACTATTTAGAAGCTGGTCGCAATACAAAACGAAAAACGGCATTCGTGTTTGGTATTTGCCAGCTGACATGCTGCAATATCGCCGATTGTGGAAACTGTTTTATAGTGTAAAAAAAGGTTTTCAAGAATAAAAAATATGAAAGTACATCGCACTTTAGGTATTTTAGCATCATTGTTCGTCTATTGGCATAATAATAGAATTATTACATAATTATAATGTTTAAATGCTATGTTGCAAATTAGCTACATAATTTATTTGTGGATACCAGACAGTCTCTAACATTTAAAAACGTTTTTAGAAACTTTTACTGCCGCAAATAGAATCATTTATAGCCAAAATTAAACAGGATATTTTAGGATGCCTTACTCGAGAAAGGGGGCAATTTGGTGTAAGTGATTGCAATGTAACTAATAATGAATTTACTATAGGCAAGGGCACCGTTGATGGGACATTACTGGATGAAGGTGAAAATGCAGACAATAATGAAAATAACGATAATAAAACAGTTGATCAGGACATTTCTGAAAGCGCTAGCGCCAAACAAACTGATGTTGTTTTCAAGAAGTCCAAATACAAAAAGGTTTTATGGATAAAAAAATGCTGCAGAAACACTAAAATTTAATGGCACATCGAAGCTTTGACTACGTTAAATTAGAATATTTTGCCATTTATTAGATTTGACAGTCATAAATATTTGGTTGCTATACAACCGTGTGCTTAAACAAAGAGGCACTCTTTCCAACATGCCCTTGTGGGAGTTTCAAATCAAAATAGTGAAATTCTGGAGGCTGATGAGAGCATCTATTTCAACAAAAAGTGGTAAGCCAAGTGATATCGAGTAAAATCTGGAAGCCAAAAGACACCGCGGTCCCACTGTCCATGTCCCGCCAGCCGATGTTCTAACAGAACGAATAGGGTCCAGCGGTGGCGATTCTATAGTAGACGCCACCGTATGCTCATTTTACAACGAAAAATGCAAGACTTCAAAAACTTAAGACGTCATCTAGCGATATAATACTAAAAAAGGCGGAACGAGAATTTCCGAAAAGTAACAATATAATTGTGACATGGTGAGAACTATATACATATAAAGGGGGAGAAATTATGATATGCAACTTATTAAAGGTAATTCAGACATTTTCAGACTTTTTAAAGGACTAAATTTTAAAGGTAATTAATTTAAACATATATTAAAGTGAAGAATTTTGTTTAAAGAAATATTTTTGTTTTCAATTTTTGTAAATTTGTTCTAGTTTTACCCAACATGCCTAGTGAAAATTAAAACAAAACCTACAATTAAAAACAAGGAGCAGATAAATCACAAGATGGGGGACTTAAGATTACGGGATGATTAATAAAGTGGTTTTATGTTCCGGGACAGTTGTATGCAGGACATCCTTAATAGGACGCCATTATGAGATAAATCATACTCTGCAAACGGAAAACACTTTAGTGATGGGGAATATGTGAAGGAAACATGGTTAAATTCGCACATGTGCTCTTTGAAGACTTTGAAAACAAGGAAAAGAATAAAAGTTTGCCTTTGGGTAGGAAGACGGTAAAAGACAGAATTCTGGACATGGCTAAAATTATAACTCACCAGCAGAAAACGGGTATAAATTCTTCTGACTTTGTAACAATGACTCTGTATGGGTCACTATAGGCAAAATAATCACTATTGTAAATAAGCCGATAAATCAGGCATAGAGGCATAGTTATCCGATAGGTGACGCCTTCAAGAGGCACACACGCAGATATGTCTGACACTAGTCGCTCACCTGGCAAGCATGTGGGGCTCCGGCTTTCACGAAATCCACTGTAGACCCTACCCGTGTTCATGCCATTACACACCTAACTAATCTAGAGTGGTTGGTTAAACCGAGTACTGAAGATCGATGAAAGTTTGTGATACGAGTGTCGCATCCCCTTTCAGAGTAACAGGTAATGTGCGCCATGTTGTGTTACTTAGAAGTGGGTGGAGGATCCCTCACAGAGAGGTTCTCGTGAAAGGCTAGGACAGTATTCAGTCTCGTTCCATGGCGTGTTATTGATTGGCATATAAAACTATAAACTGAAGGAAAGTTGAGCTCCAATTAAGTTGGAGCTCAACTTTCCAACTTTCCTAGCAACTTTCCATATCTAAAGTTCGAACCCCATTAAAATGCATTGTGGATTGAACTGAAGTACTAGAAGTTTGGGTGCTCATGTTCACTTAAGGCTGGACATCTAAAGCTGAATGCCCGACTTTGTTTATGAAGCAGTGGCTTCGAACCATTCATTTTGTAGACCGATGAATGTTCAGGAACGAGCCTGGTCTTTATACAATGCAAAAATAAGCGACCCGTACTCGAAACATCAGTGCGAAACCATTCCGATAAACATTTTAAATGTATAATTCAGAAAAAAGTAAATCTCCGTCTTGATGAAAATATTATATTACTGAATCAGCTCGTTTAACAATTTTCATTCGTTATTGCGTTGGGGATCATATTAAAGATGAATTGATTACTATAACATCGTTAGCAATAACAACGAAAGGGCTGGATAATTACAGTATAGTTGTAAATGTAGAAAAAATGGTTTAAACAAAATTGAATCGATTTTGTTTGTAGTATGATTGGAAAGGAAAATGGTTTTTTAAATTTATTTATAAAACAAATTGATCATTCAGTTCTTCGTTTTATTATTATACACCAGCAGATTTTATGCGCCAAGACTACTTTAGGTCGTTATAATGAAAAAATTATAGAAAAATATAGTCAATTACTGTATCTACAGTTACAGAATGGCTTTGCAAATTAATGTTTTTCACTGACAACTAAACAATAGCAAATGCTTATCCCACGCTTTACCAGTGAAGCCCTACAATTCGATTAGTTTGAAGAAATAAAAGACACAAAATGTTTTGGACTTGTTATGATGCAAATAGTGCAATAAAATGACCATTTAGACATAACATGTTAATAGCAATAAAGGACGTATTGCTTAATTAACTTATTGTTAATTTATTTTATGGCGTACTTGATGCATTCAAGTACATTAGGTACTTGATGCAGTTTTGCGACGATACCACTGGTATCAAATTTACAATTAGACGAGTACGCATTCGCCTTTAGGGCATTCTTTTATCGTGCGTGCTGCGCAAGTTATCAAACTTGACGTTATTTCCAATACGTTTAAGTATTAGTTAAATACAAAAAAAATTCTTAGAATTAAAAACTCATGAAAAACCAGATCGAGTTAAAACAACAGACGAATTTTCTGCAGCAATTCGGGCGATACGCAATGAATTTTTTTTCAAGGTTGCAAGATTTTAGACATGAAAAACTTTGGTATACAATGTATGGAGCAAGGTACGCTAATTTTTAGGGGACCTTGAGGAGACAGTAGACGATAAGCAGCTACAGCTGCTTCAGTAAATGGAAAATATTCAAGAAAAATATAGCAACAGAGAAATAATATATGAATCTCTCTCCAGAACATTAAAATTGCAATTAATTGACTTTAAGTCTAGTTCCATATGGAAACAAAAATTTTTTGATTTTAGAAAGGACTTGGAAGCCATTTAAAATTATCGGATATTGGACACAAGTACTTGGAATGTCATTCCCGAGACTTATAACTGTTTAAAAAAACTAGCAACTGCTGAGTTTATAAAAGGTAGTTATAGCTGACATAGAAATAAGATAGAACTAAGCTGACTAATTGAGCGCGGCATGTGCTTTGCTAGAGTTATGCCTTATGAAGCCGATATACAATATTTAGCATCCAAAGTATAACAACAAAAATCTATTTAATGAAAGTTATAATTAGTGTTGACTTTTATAGGTAAAACTGTATTATTGTATACAATTATTTTGTGAATGTTCAAGTCAACTCCTTTATTTAATTTAATAAAATTTTATGCCAATTAAATTTTTAATGTTTACTTCTTACTAAGAAATTGCCGGCACTCCAGAAGTTGGACAAAAATATAATCTGAAATTTGGCACGCGCATATAAAAAGATTCGCCGCCGCTGGAGGCCATTGAACGATTTATGACAAACGGTAGAAATGCTTATGACAAACGGCAGAAATTCCAGAATATAAAGGATTCTCACATTTCTAATGCTCAAAATGTGGGATTATTTCTACATTTCCATGATGTTGCAAATTTACAAGATCCAAAAATTAATATATAATTGCAAAAATTATTTTTTAAAATATGTTTTCCTTGTTGTGCACCACGAAAAGTACCTTTTAATATATATTTTTTTATGTTAAAAATAAAAAGTCATGAAATGAAGGTACGTATGTTCCCTGTGTTCCCCGAAACACACGTACGTTCCCTGTGTGACCAATGGAATTTGCTATAGGTCTGCGTTGTAATGGAGTTAAATAACAATTTAGTTTTATTTCTTCTACAAGAAATTGAAAGTGTGTGCGTTTTGTGGGATGTAAAGCAGCCAGAATACTATTCAAAAACAAACATTGACGCTTGGCATAAATTAGATGCCAACTTCGGTACAGAAAATGTAGACAATGCAGAAACACAAAAACATAAATAAATAGCTTCGCTACAGCTGTACACACCAGTTGGCAAAAATCCCAGGCAGGTCGATATCGCTTTTGCTAAACTGGTATCATTTTTGATAATGTTGGGAGGTACTAAGTTGAGCAAGTATTTAAAATCTGGTTTGGTCATTTTTTACAAAAAAATTGTGTTAGACATCAAAGGCTACGTTTTATTATTATTATTAAAGTTAAATAGTACAGTACAATAAACGCGACTGCAACCATTTCGTCGTACATAGCTGTATCCTCCCGTAATCGCAAACAACTGGATCAATCCATGGGTAAGTAAATTAATTTCAATTTAAACAAGTGAGAATAAATTCTGTGCGCGTATGCTCAGTGCGTGCCTGCTCATATCTAAACGCCCCTTTTGAGAAAGTAAATATGACGGGTGGTTGTATGTATTATTTAAAATTATATTAAGATATTAGACGCATTCACTTCTTGGGATTCTAAAGTAAAGATCTTTTAAATACTTAGATAATCTAAGGGAAATCGAGATTCATTCTATATGAAAGAATAGAAAGAATAGAACCAGTTAGAACACATGTATTCGAAAGTTTATTTTAAAGTACGAGTATTTTTCTCGTTCATTGAAAACTATGGCTGACGTGCAGACGTAAGTTGAATTTTATTTTATTATAAATTTTGGTTAAGGAACTGAAACACCTTAAGTTCTTTTGATTTTTATTCTGAGTAAATAATTTTATTTCGATGAAACTAAGTTTCATTTCATAACAAGCTAAGATATAATATCTTGATTACTAGTTTTTATATTTTCGTGCGTATTAAAAATAAAATGTATCGGTGACCTATAAACCTTTATGAAAGTTAAATAAATCCGAGCCGTATTATATTTTGTTATATTATCAGTCAACCAATTCGTTATTAATTACTCGCAAATTATTATTATTATTAATTAAATTTTATTTGGTCATTATTTTATTTATTTTAAAGTTTGTGAAAAATTATGTTATATTCGTATGAACATTTCAAATAAACCTTAATCAGAATCTGTTTTATTATTTGGGAAAATTCATAAACCCATTTTAATTGTTGTATGTAAAATAAATTATCTGGTGATTAATAAAATACTTCAAAATCAACCATCCTCCGGTAGAATTGAATGAGTTTTAACTGAATGTAGAATAATATTTATCCAGTTAGGGCTTACACAAGTCCATGTCGCAAATTTAAACGTGACGCTGTCAACGGAATCTGTAAGATTTTATGCATCATCACTCCTTCATTACGCCGATTAGACAGAATACAATTAGACCTGGAGAGAAACCTTCAAGATCTGCAACTCTGAATCAAACTCGGAGATTTGATACCCCTAGTTAACACTACCGTTTAAGCTCGGATGCATGATAAGGAAATAAATATTTGAAATAAGTTATTTCTCATGTGAGAATAAGATGGGCTGAAACATGCTTTATTCTTATGGTTCATAATCAACCACTTTATATATGTTTATAAATTTCTATAATGTTACACGTTACTGTTACTGTAACATCAACTAATATAACTTGATTTACGTGACGTGAATTGATTGAAAATATTGGTCCTTACTTATTCTAAATCTCTTTATTTCGTCTCTCTTAGCGTAAAGATATTGGGTGTTCTTAGAGAGATGAAAGCAGACTCTTGTTTGCAAGGATTATTCGACTTGATAATAGTGTTTCCATTTATATACCTTGTTTACAGTATGATTGTATCTTCATATTCCATAGACCTCATTAAATATAGAATTAAATCGTGAATATTCGCTGCATAGCGACTATTTTTCGTTTGTATATTATTCCAATCAACTATTGCACAAATTGAATGTTGAACTGATCAATCATTAAATTGTTAAACTAGTTCTAAAATATCGCCGTTACACCAAAATCTATCAATCTTTGTTTACATGTCATAATTTAAAACTCCTAATTTCCACATGATAGACGACGAGGAATTCCTACTCTTACTGAGGCATTGAATGAGGTTATACTTTTTGCAAATTCAAGGAACCTACTTAGTAAATTTCATTGCATCGTTTTATTTCTTTGAACTGGTTTAGGTTTGTTCTCCAGCGATTCTCTCCTGCCCTATGTACCGTTTCGTACAATGACTAGAAAATGCGATTAACTTTAGTTTACCTATTACGGAATAAAGTTATAATATCCTCATAATTTATGAAGGTATTTATGAAGTTATAATTCATGTAGTTATAATCCCCCTGTTTTCCCAACACTGATTAAAATAAAACACAGGACTCTACAATTGCTAAGGTTGCGCGTACCTTTTGGATTTCATCACAAATTTATCTAGACAGCTAATGATAGTGCACAACCCTTAACTACCACAATTTGTCTCTCATAGGCAAGGCGAATTGAATTATAGATTTGTCTACACTTAAGAAGGTGTATTGTGAATGTTCTCAGAAATGCGTACATTAAAATAAAATAAATATTTGTGCCTTGAAAATAAGTAATTAACGCCACATCAAATAATAAAAGAAATTAGTACTCATGTTCAATTAATGGTTGCAAATCGATTATTAATAGTGTATTCGCTACGTTCTCGTTCGTTAGTAGAATTAGTTAGTTAGAAGTAGGTATTTGGC
Organism: Adranes taylori; assembly: GCA_009867245.2. Lineage (NCBI taxonomy): Eukaryota > Metazoa > Arthropoda > Insecta > Coleoptera > Staphylinidae > Adranes > Adranes taylori. Next base: position 8,818 of record WYDF02269255.1, on the reverse strand, counting down.
TTTAGACTACCATTTCTTTCACTTTATTGTCCTTCCTTTGCGTTAATTATGTAAGTTCTCGATCCTTCATGTTTGCTAGCATCCAGTAAACATTAAGGCGAACAAGATTGCCCTTCTTTGTTTACCGATCAATTAGTTTCTGTAATATGCAAAAAGCGATGTATGAAGTCTATCCACCCGTTATAGGATTAACATACCCCTTTTAAATTAATTTAATTAGTTAAGATAGAAAATAATCCTCTTGTATTATACAAATTGACCAATTACAATTAATTCAAATTACATATGTATAATTTAATTACGAGAGAAAATTTTGTATGTTTAACCCCAACGATGTGAAAAGCATTCGTACAGAACACGAAATAGATTATCAGCTGAAAATTTCGTGATTTTGCGCACTGGCAGGGCCAGTGAGAAAATTCGCGAAAGAAGACACTCACACATACAGACTGGGATGAGGAAGCGAGCTTACATATACATTTCCACAAGAAGCATTATCTCATAAGTGGCACGCACTTACACCAGATCACTGATTTTCTACACAGGTGCATTTATTATTATTATTATTATTACTTCCTTAAAATATAGTAAACGCATACTTCCATATGTACAAGCTATTTTTCCTATTGGCTGTACAATTCCTCACTTATTTTATTTAAATTTAAAATTAAACTCAAACCAGTATATTTTTGTAAACACAGGTATGCACATAGATTACATTCATTATTTTCTGCTAAATCTTTCGTTCGCTTATCAACTCGTTTGCTCCCCTCGTCTGATTTTTTTATCTTGACACTAAAGGAAACTTTCTTGTTTTATTTCCTAATATTGTGCTGCTAGTGTATTTAAGCCCTATGGCGTACAGGTCTTCTTCGATTTTGTCTATTTCTGCCCTTTCTGTCACTCCTGTTATGACGACTTTCAGCTCGTTTCCTTCAGGAAGTTGATATCAATGATGATCGGCTTCCATTTCTTTTAACATTTCCCTAGTGCTCGGAATTGATCAGTACCATTGGTATATATTTTTATTTCATTTTTGGTTTGTAATGCTTTTTCCACCTCCAATTTGTATATTTTTATGGCTTTCATTACTAGCATATAATCGTTTTCTTTGTGTAAGCATATTGGTGGAAGCTTTTTTACCTTCGAAGCACTTTCCATGTTCTTCTTTTTTGGTTGTTGTTATTTCTTTGCTGGATTTGTCTTGTTTTCTTAAATGCATATTTGAGTGCTTTTAGGAGGAATTATAAATATCCACCCATTCTAAACAATGCTTTTCAAAGCTTCCTGATTCTCGACCTCGATTACAAATCTTCATCCTTCATTGTTGATGGCCCGTCATCTGCATCTTTTTCTGTTTTTTGCTCTAGAACACCAAAGCTATTGTGTGTCTTTATTGTCAGTTTATTGTGCGAGGCGGTTGTACCTTGCAATGAGTTTGCAGCAATGCCAACAGTAGCGTAAAAATGTCATTGTTTGTAAGTGGAAAGACAGAAAAACAAAGATCATCTGCATGGATGGAGTCCACGTTATTTCAACATGGTTTTTTGACGAGTTAGTGCCCGCAGTAGAAAAGGACTTAAAACTGAAAATTTTAGCTGCTCGTGCGGTCCTCATATTAGATAACGCCCGTGGCTTGGGACGTTATCTAATATCCATGTGAAAATGTTTTACCTCCTCATGTGACATCGTTAACTCAACAAATGGATCAGGCTGTCATTGAGTGGTTGAAGTGGAGATATAAGAGAAAATATGTTGCGTCCTTGCTTGAGAAAACCGAAGAAGAATATTCTATTTTTGAGGCCACTAAGAGTTTTAGTATAAAAGATGCAATCTCCACCATAGCCACAGCATGGGATGAAATCAATGAATCTACTCTCCAAAAAGCGTGGAACAAAATTTAGCCACCTATGGATGAAAATAATGACATTTCCCAGACAAAAAACTTCTTACTCCATGGTGCAACTTCCATCGGTGAAGCCACCCTTCGCTTGCATTAAATTTATCTTTATCACCCCCAAACTTTTCATGTAATTTTATCACCTTTTCCTTAATGATAGGACCTGATAATAGTGTTCCTGTACGCCTTTCCTGCCAAAACCAAACCCATAACGCATCATCCAAAACTTCAAGTTTTGGATTTTTTAAATTTTTCTATTTTTTAAAGCATAATCTATATCAACAGTTAGTGAATACGCTTCCAGATCCTTACGATTTTTTTTCCAATGTTTTATTGTTGTTACTCCTACTTCCAGCTCAGATGCTAACTAAATTACTGACTCACCTTGGTCCAAACGCTGTAGTACCTTAAGTTTTGGCATGACAGAAACAGATACAGGCTTACGTTTTGGAGTTGCGGTTTTAGTTAAATATTGTAGGCGTAACACTTCACTTTATATGCACTGACGTACTGCACTGTATTTAACCTATAAACACTCTCTATCACGATCAGAAGAGGAATGGTTTAGGCTGTTAAGGAAAACAAAAGACGACAGTGATAAGTCAGTTGGGCATAAGGACGTGCTAATACCCATGCATCTTTCCCATTTATAGCCAAATCGAATAGGTTTATTTTATAAATTGCTTACTCCCATTGCACCCAAAATATTGTATCATTGACTCATCAATAGACAAGCAAGAACTGACCGGTGCATATTTAACAAATTTTTCATTTATTATATCGATAAGGGGACGTAGTATTGCCATCTTGTCATTTTGGGCAAGATTTGAATTATCAGCAGTTTGAGTAAATCTAAAAATTTCTTCATATCTATTACGCCTCATTGAATTGACGACCAGTGTATTTCGAGAATCATCGCGTCCTTTCCAAAACACTCGGGACACGCTCGCGCGAACGATTTGTAGATTAATATGTAGTTGCGGACAGTCAGAAAACACATGGTCGTATATCCCGAGGAGTCTGATATGACGAGGTCGGATATGAGGCTTTCTACTGTATGGAAAACTTGGACAAAATTTAGTAAACGATCTGACAGCTTGCTTCACACGCGTTGAAGCTGGGGATATTTCGTACCTGTATATGTTAAGAGTACTAAAATTACAAATAATTAAATTACAGAAAATTTGCAGGATCCTCTGCTTATAATTTATAAGGTACTAAAGTAGAGCAGAGTACATGAACACAATTTGAAGCATACGCTTCTCTACTTTGAGTAAATATCATATATCATAGACGGCTTAAAACAAACATATCTACGTGACGCTGTAGATATGAATTATACCTATATCAATTGTAACACAGGAAGAAAAAATTAAATTCTTTGAAGAAACTTCTAATTAATTCAAATTCTTTAAAATAAACAGCTTCAAAATGCATCATACTAAACAAAAGTCATTAGATTTAAAATAGAACTTATCAATAGAATATAAATTATTAATTAAAAGAACTTTAAAAGTTTTGTAAAGTTAGAACAACCCTGTAACCGACTTCTATGTTAACAACTAGTTTCACATTTAATTCTTTAAAATGAACTCCTTTGATTATACTTAAAACAAACTGGAAACACACAATATAGTAGGTGCATCCTAAGGGTATTTTCCTTAGCTATAGTAAAGTAAGACCGCAGACCGGTTTATGACCTGACCCTCATAGATTGAGTGGTAACGTGGTTGCTTTGAAACTTGCTAATTCCGGTGCTATCCCAGCTGTTGGCTATTACTTGAAATTTATGTTAAAATCTAAAGTCAAATTATATATTCAGATAAGCAGATAACGGTAACAAATGAGTAAGATTGTAAATGCATTCTTATTAATCTATTTATGACTCGTATTTCCTAAGATAAAATTTGAACTTCAACTTCAAATACTAAATTCTAGGGTGTTCCATTTGTATAATCATTGTCGAGCTGTTTTGGGCAGGATTATATAGAAACAAAATCTCGACAGCAAATCATAACTGAATGGGATAATGCAAAAATATATTTTCAGGTGATTCATCATTAAAAGCTCTTTCATTCATTATGTACATAACACATATAAATGTACGAAAAATTATAGTTTGGATAAATAAAATAATATGAAAAATAAAACAATATCGGAAAAAATATTTTTTATTTATTTATTGTATGTATTAAACAATATACATACAAATAATAAATTACAAATGAATTATATTTAGTATTTAATGTGAGTAATGTGATTGAATTTATTGACTGATTTCGGAAAAATCTGGCTTGATTCCCTTTGTAAATGCAATTCGAAGATCTGATTCTAGCTCTAATATATTTCCGTATTGGATTTTATTTGTTGTCATTGCAGGAAACACTACTTCACATAGGTACGTAGAACCAAATGGTAAAATTGCATTTGACGCTCTGCATACTAAATCTGGATATTTGATTTACATTCCTACCTACGAATTATAAAGAGTTTTATCTATAAATTCGGATTGTAAAGTTGTTGTTTCTCTTCTGTCGATTAACTCTTCTTGAGCTGTAACCGGAAAATGATCTATTTTTGCATTTTCAGCAAATGGTTTTATGCTTCTTCTGTTCCAGACATTTACGTCCGCTGCTGGCCTCTCCTACCTCTTTCCATCTTTCCCGATCCAGTGCCTCTTGTTGCTTTTAATATCGTTGGTCCATCGTTCAGACGCCCTTCCTATCTGTTTTTTGTTGGTGGTCGCCATTGAAGAATTATTTTTGTCCAATGATCATCGGTCATTCTGGCTGTGTATCCTATCCAGTTCCATTTTAATGACGCTATACGCTGCATGACATCGACGACTTTATGTTGTTCCATTCATTGATCATTTTGTCTCTTAATGATATTCCCAAGATACTCATTTCCTTCGCTCTTTGGGCTAGAACCAATTTATATGTACACACGTTAGTCAGTGTAAGAGTTTTAGACACCATAAGTTAGAACTGGAAGGACACATGAATCGAACACTTTCCTTTTCAAGCTATTGCTTATTTTACTCTTGAAAATGTGTCTGAGTTTACCGAATGACTTTTCCTATTCTTCTCCTTATTTTAGCAGTCTGGTTTTCTAAATCTAATTTCAGATTGTGACCAAGGTACTTGTTATTATCGACAACCGTCATTTCCAATTTTGATGATTTTTGTTTTTGATAATGATAAATTCTTAAGACGACCAATCTGCTGCAGTTTTTCGCTGAGTTGTACCACCATAGTTTCTAGTTGTTCTAAGCTCGATGCTATGATCAAAATATCATCTGCAAAGCGAAGATGGATCAAAAACTGATCGTTTATAATTATTTTCATTTTTCTCCAATATAGTTCTTTGAAAACAATTTCTAAAGTTGATAATTTCGGCGAAATAGTGTCTCTTTCAATTTTTGAAATTACTCGTGTTTTCATGACGTATGATGCATGCTGTTGCATTTTGGTAAATATGCTTGATCAACCTAAACTACTTCATGAATACGACATTCATCCACAGCATCGAATATCGATCAGATCTCTACTGAATCAAATCCTTTTTCAAAGTCAATGAAGGCAAATGCGATTCCAATCTTGTATTCCTTACACATTTAAATTAGAATTCTTTCCACCTGCAAATAATCGTTCGTAATGTATCTTGATCTACATACAGCTTGTTCAAAGGGTTGGCAGACCTCTAGTTCCTTTGTATTCGTTTGGTAATCACCTTCATGAATAGTTTGTATAGCTGTGAGAATAGACTTGTAGACCGGTAATTTTCGAGCTTTCTATTGTCTACTTTCCTGTGCAACAATGCTTTTGATATTTTCAAGTGTTCCAGCATTTATTGAACAAAGCTGTTTTTGTATTTAACAAACTTTCACCACTTTCTTTAATGGCTTCTATTGGCGAACCATCCTCACCAGGAGCATTCTTGTTACTAATTTAGTTTACTAGAGCCTTTGTTTCTTCGGCCGTTAGGTCTGGCAATTCTACCGTTCCGACATTCATAATTACAGGTCCAGTTTGAGGCATTTCATTTGGAGGTCTCGATCGCACTGATGTATATAAATCTTCTTTTGTATATAGAAATTCTTTTACGATATTGAATTTCTGGCGTACCTCTTAATTTGAAGATTTGTTTTAGGCACTCATTAGCTTTTATCTTAACCCTTTCATGTTTCTCTAGGCTTCGATAGCATTTGCGGCCAGCTTTAGATTATAGTTCCGCAGATCTCTAGTTATTTCCTTATTCATGGTCTTGGTGATATCTCATATTCAATTGTGTCTCTCTTATCATTTGTTATCATTTTTAATTCATTGCCAATGAGTTTCAATGTATCATCACTAAGTTTTATTTCTCTAACTTGAACAGATTTGCATTTTGTTTCTAATAAACTTTTCATGGAATCGACTATATTCATGTTCAATTCATTTATTTCATTTATTGTGGTATGTTCGATATCAGCTAAGTCATCACTCAATATTTCTACATATTCAACACTTTATTCTTTCAGCTTATCGATGTTCAGAATGCTGTTTTCCCAGTCAGCTTTGTCTTTTTGATTTCGTATTGAGCTCGAACTATTCTGGAATCACTTTCAGTTATGAAGTTACTGAACGTTGTGCGATTTATGTTTATATAATCAACTTCATTAACTAAAATCTACACTGGACCAAGTCCATCTTCATTGAACTTTTCCAGGAAAGAATGAATTCATGGCAAAAAAGATGTACTCACGCAAGAAATTAAGAAGAATGTCACCTTGTTCATTTCCTTGATCGCAACTTAAATTCCCGATTAAGGTTTCTGGATTAAGGTTTCTCGTTTCTCGAGTCGTTTGATCGTTTACCTAACTTTGTATTAAAGTCTCCTAACACTGGCTGGTAATGTGCTTGGTTCTGACCCATCGCTTTGGAAACATGGATTAATGACCTCCAAAATCTCTAGGATTTTATGTTAGGAAAATCTGAAAAATTGATTACAAAATTCTGAGTCAAAATTTTTAAAATGTGTAACTAGAAGCATTTACTTCGGTTTCAGAAGCAAAAGCACATGATGACGGAAACATTTCCAAGGGTCCCTTTTCAAAATTCCCCCTCAACATCACGATTTTGTTTCTCAATGCAGAAACTTTCTCAGCAATGGTCTAAATGTCACATTCGCCTTGAAGTGATAAATTGAGCAACTTCAACTCACCAAGCTGTTTCTGCCAAGGAGCACATTGGTTTACTAAGCACAATATTTGATATATTTTGCACTATTTGTAATTCTGGCTTTTAAATTATGTACTTTAATTTGGTGCATGGTAATTTGGTGATCTCAGTAAAAGCAATGAAGTAAAAACATAGAAACAATGTTGCATAAAATGAAAGCAGTTAAAATACATATTGATCTTATATGCTTTATTAATAAGTTTTTCCAGTATTAAATCGAATTATACATTTAGTTTTATCGTTACAAAATTTTATTTCACCCAAGTATCTGCTAGGTTTGCTTATTTGGATTCATAGACAAGGCTTATAGACGAGATATCATAAAACGCCAAATGGTCCATATACCTTATGCCATAAACATATACGTATGTATGTACGTCATGTATAACCATCGCATCCTGAAAAGACGCGATTCTGAATTATTAATAATTTAATTCGACCAAATGTTGAAACATGAATCCTGTATTACCCGATATTGCTCTATCAAATGCATACGAAGTTTCTTTCAGAATTCCTTCCGTATGTTAAAGCAAGATGTTACTAGATGCATTAAAAAGTTTTCAAATTACTAAACAGATTTATCTTTTATAACATATAGAATATCTGTGCTATCTATCGTCAGCTATGATTACGTCATATTTCAGGGAGCAAGAAAATTTTCTGAGGTTAGTTTCACTCCAGAAAATCAACCTAAAGTTGGTTTCTAATTGAAAAGATCTGTGCAAAATTTGAATAACATATGCCTAAGTGTAAGTTGGAAATTCTGATCAGGAATTGTTACTTCCAGCTAAATTCAATCAAATAACAAGTTTTATTTGAAATATGTTGCTGATAAGGCCCATACTGATAAACTATCGCCTGCGTTTGTAAAAATCAGGAGCATATATCCAAAAATCAGTTATAAATCGAGCTGGCAAAATCTGAATACACTTCCGTCATTTTTCATGATGGCGAAAATTACCACCTTTGTTTAATTGCCCAAAAAGTGCACAGATTCAGTTGAATTCTAGATGGTTAGATCAATAAACCTCACCCATATTTAATAAGGAAAATTTATTATTGGATGAATTGCTATCTTAAATAAAGAAAAATTTATACTTACGACAAATTGATGTCTTAAATTCAAGTGTTTTGCATTGCGACACTGTGTCTCAACCAATAGGGATGTACATGGACAAAAAATTTATTTTTTATTGAATTTTGAACGTTTCAGTGGTGGACTTCTTATTTTAATTAATTAAAACCAGTTTTCCACAAACTCTTTATTGAGTAACATTATAAGTGGAAATTTATAATGCCAATAAATGGATACTTTCACAAAACAAAGAAAAAGTTTTTATTGGTAACAATTGCCTTTTTGAAGAAATGCAGAAATCATAGAATTTTTCCTAAAATTATTAATGTTAAAACTGACTAGGTGAATGGCTTAAATTATAGATTCAGTAATATTCTAGCAAAAGCTAAATTAGAATGGCTAAATTATAGCGGGATGCAAAGGGTGTATATGCGTTATACAAAGCTCATTATGCTTTTTAGCCTCTGTACATCAACATTTAGCCTCTGAATCACAAATCTGGATTCTGTTACGCTGAGCAACCTAGAGGAAGGTTGGGTGAATGCCCCAGCGGGAATCTAGGTCAGCAAACAAACGAATGAGGGGGGCTGTCTTCGGGTAGTACCTTAACGCCACGTATAG
>WYDF02269244.1:0-18251 GCA_009867245.2 Adranes taylori | reverse complement strand
AGGGAACAGGAAATGTGGAGCCACTGGGTAAGGGAATGTGATGGGATAAGATGGTTGGATAGAGAAAGGCAATTGAGGGATAACTGGAGGCTAAGCTTAGGGATGGAGGGAAACGGAGTTAATGAAGATAATTTTGGAGGAAATAAAAAATGAAATGAAAGGGAAGAATTTGATAGGGAATGCATGTGGTTAATATGTAAATAAAGACCTAAGGGCCTTCTGCCGATGGCCCTTAGAAATAAGATTAATTTAATTTGTACTGTATTGTTTTATATGTTACTTATGTGTGAATTATGTTTGGTTTGTATTTTTTTTATGCCAATAAAGGTTTTATCTATCTATCTATCATTAAACAAGTTATCTGCATTTTAAAATCTAAACGGGCATAATTTAACTATTAAATACAATACATTATCAGTATATTCAAAAGTAAACAACCAAAGTGCCAACATCGCAATTTCTAAAACACATTCTTTTCACACGCATTTTTTTTTTTAATTGAGCAACTTTTGAACTACTATGAACGCACCGCGCAGGTGTTATTTTTGGACCCGTAAAAGCATAGTTTTAGGTTAAACGTTTGTCAACTACGTTGTTAAAATTATAACAATGCCCAAAAAGTTTGCTGGTGAAAATACTAAGGCAGCTGTTGCAAGAGCAAGAAAAGAAGAGAAAAAGGAGACTGAGAAAGCTAAAAAGTTTCAAGAAGAAGAAGATGCAAAATGGAAAGATGATGACAAAAATCTTAAAAAAAAACAACAGCGGAAGGTAAAACACATTCATTTCAAAGGCTCAGTAACTGTAGCCTCAGTATACATTAATCAATATCAGTGTTAGTTCTTCACCTATCATAGTAGAAATGATATTATATTCTGTTATATAAAAGATGGACTGGCAGGACCGTCCACGAATTTTTGTAGGTATTTTTTTTGTCTAAAAAAGATATTTCTTAAATTTTAGTAGACCTGTAAAGGACCACATGTTCATCAGCCACTAATTTTCGGTTACAATACATTCGGGATTGTACATTAGTTTACCAAGAAAAGGGTTTCCATTTATAAAACCTATCATTTTCAACACATTCATTGTCTGCAAAATATGGATGTATTTCAGAAGTTTTAGAAAACAGTCTCGACATGAAAGAGGAAATATGTCATGTTTGCTTCAATATCTTCTTGTTGGTAATTCTCATTGAAAAAAATTGTAATTTCATCTTTTCCTATTTTTAATTTTTCTTACCTTGAATTTTTCTTAATATATTTGATTTTAATATCAACTATTTATAAATCAGAATGTTCCGTACCTTAAATTTCTCGAAAAGTAACGTGGTTTATTATGGTATATGATATTTGGATTGAAAAGTTTTACATAGAAGCTACATAACTCCAAAAATTGAACATATCTTTACTGATTCATGTATACTTTGCATTTAGGACGAACAAGACAAGAAAAAACAGGAACAAGCTGAACGTAAGGCCGAAGCAAAAGCACTACTTGACAAAGAAATGAGTGAAATAAAAAAATCTGCTAAACCCGCCCCTGCACCTAAGGTGACAAGAGCTCAAATAGAATCAGCTAAAGAGATGGAGACCAAACCTACAGAGAGCGAATCTAAACCACAAACGGAACCATTACGTATGATAGAAGAAAATATTAATACAATGACAGTTGAGGGCCTTGAAGCTAGAAGTGTGACTGAAGCTATAAATATTCTTAGGTAAATTAGTTATTTTTTTAAATATTATTATAATTTATGTTCATGCTTAGACAGATTTATAACATATTTTAAAATGTGTTTAACAAATATGTGCTGGTGCTAAATATTTAAACAATAAGTATATGTATTTGTCTATGTATCTATATATATTTAGTCTATTTAATCATTGATAACTCTAAAACCTATTGATATCACTGGTACACTGAATCACTACCCTAACTAAAACATATTGCATCTTCCTGAATTGCGTTACCTATATTGCATGTTTTGTTTTTGATAAGGTTTTTTATTTCTTACTTGAAGCTTTGTGACCCTCTTATTGCTTGTATCTTTTTTGGTAGCGCCTCATATTTGCTTATAATGCTATGCATTATTGTTTCTTTTTCCGCCATTGTGGTTATTTGCATCTTGTGTGTATTGTATTTGATTTTTGTGTTACGAATATGTATATTTCGGTTTTGGGTCGTTATAATGTTGTTTTTTATTTTTTGCCCTAGTTTATATATTTCCATATCCCTGATTTCCGTTATGTGGAATTTGTTTCCATCTTTGTAGAGCTTCTTAGTTCTTATATGCCAATTTTTTTGTATAGTAGTTTGTACTTTCACCGTTTTATTTTGGGTCCTTTGCATTTGTTTTAATGGAGTAGTTCCACATTTAGTCCATATGTAATTAGGTATTGTATGCATGGTATGATGTATGCGTTGTATATTGTCATTAATTTTGTTCCTGAATCCTACTGCCAGAGGTATTATTTTATTTTCTATATGTTTAATATATTCCTTGAAGGTAAGATTTTCATCGATTAATTTTCCTAAATATTTATATTTTTGGACTTGTTTTATTGTGCTTCTATTTATTTCAAAGTCTAGTTTGATTGCTTTTTTATTTTTAATGTTAAATACGAAGTTTTGTCAGCGTTTATCTGCAGTGTATTTTGTTTTAACCAGTTTTCTAACTGTATAAAATCTTTCCTTTATTTGTTCTTTTATGCCTTCCTTGTTTATTCCTTTATAGTATCATCAGAAAACACCACGTAGTGGCCATTTAGCTTAATTTCCTTCACATATTGTATATATAGCAGGTATAAAAGCGGCCCTAGGATAGTACCCTGTGGCAGTCCCATTCTGATATTCTGCTGTATTTATTTTTGTACTGACCTATTTGGTTTCTGTGTGTCAGGTTTAATAGTGTTTGGGTTATTCCTCTAAAACCCCTTTTGTTCAATTTTTTAGCCGACTAACTGTATCAAACGCTTTTTGCATGCTATAAAAATGGTCACCACATATTTTTTCTCGTTCAGTCCGGTATATATTATTTCCATTAATTTTATTGTCGCCGCTTGACTGTTACTATTTTCTTGAAAATCTCCACATTTCATATTGTATTGTATTGCATTTTATTAACTTCAACATGTACATTGTGAGTTGTATTACATGGTTCCGAAGTTTTAAATAATACTAATATCATATATACATAATATTAAAAACTACAAACTAACTAGTCATGTATTGATACGTAACTAAGTATTTTTTAACTAAACAATATTTTGTAATTACTATGTCTCTAAGATAAAATTATTTTAGATTTATGTTAAAATTCAAATTTACATCAATTTTAAATTCATACTAAATTGCACACTGCATTTGCGCTTTCATATCAGATTATCACTGGTTACTTTGTTTGTGTATGTAATGCTCACTGACTCTTTTTTTCAGTGTGTTCAGGTTTCTAATTTGTCGGAGTCTATTTTTACCTATCTCAGTTCGCGGTGTGTCTACTTTTATGTTGTCTGCTCCTTTGGTGATATTTTATATATGTCTTTTGCAGCTTAATCTTGCTATTTATAATCCCCCTTTTTATTTGGAGTATATTCATAAATTGATTGTCTTTTAATTTTTGAGTTTACTGTAAGCATGTTGGTGTGTATCTCTTTGTTCTTTTAATCATCCTAGAACCTTTTACATTCTTTGTGATCTTTGATTGCAAGCTCAGAATTCTTCTTCTATTCCTTTGGCTCGTTGTTCCCCATGCTAACATATGGTGGTGGATATGACTATATATATGTGTGTTTGCTTTTTATCAGAAGTTTAGTTCGTACCTTGCTTTTTTAATATTCCTACCATTCGAGCTAATTTCTTTCCTATTTTGTTTACGCGATTGTTCCAAAATAATTCGTTGTCGATGTTCAATCCAAGATATTTTAGGCATCCAACTTCTTCGATTTTGTGATCATTAATGGTACTTATTTTTAAAGGCTTTATTTTTGTCTTTTTTGTCATTTAGTCTTTTTGTTTGAATACCATTTATTTAGTTTTAACCCGGTTTATTGTTAGTAAGTTTTCCGTCATCCATGTGTTTATTATTTCTAGTCCTTTATTTGCTTTCTTTGTTGTGTCTTCAATGTTATTTCCAGTGTACACGAGACAAGTGACAAAATTTATTGTGATCCTCCAGTTTCTTAGTAGTCCATGTCATTCATATATATTAAGTGGAGGATAGTACCCAACACACTTCGTTGTGGTATGCCATACTCAGTGTATTTAGTGGTACTTATTAATTCTTGTACCATATTAAACAAGCAATATGTTTATTACTCGTATTCCTATTTTATATAGTTTTTCCAATAATAATTCATGTGACACCGTATCGAATGCTTTTCTTAAACGTAGAAATACTTCTATTGTTATGGTTCTTTCGTCCAGTTGATTCTCTATTTTATCTAGTAGGTCATTTACAACGTTTTCTGATTTTTTCCATTATTTTACTGAATAGTGTTGTTAATGCTATGAGTTTGTATTTGCCTAATTCTGTGCTTGATCTGTTTTTCGTATATGGAAATGACAGTTACGATCTCAGTTTTTGGTCTTCTCTTGGTGACATGTTTCTTTAAATTTTGTATTGTCTGGGTATTTAATACTCGTCATATTGTTTCATACCAAATGATTTTGACAAGTTTTTGCATTGTGCTTTTTAGTTTCGATTTGTTTTTGCTTAGTTTCTATGCTACTTCTTTCCATATGCTTGTAAAATGTTTGTTACATTTTTCTGCTATTTCTTACGGTTCGTTTAGTTTTTTGTTGATCTCCAATTGATAATCTGCTTCCTGTTTATTACTTGATTAATTACGTTCCATATTCTTCTCGGATCTCCTATTGCTTCATGTAATTTTCTTTCGGTTGTTTCTATCTTTCTTACCTTTATACTTTCCTCTACTATCTTTTTCTGCTCCTTGAATTTTTTGCGTGCTTCTTCTGTCTTCGCCAGTTTTTTCTTTAAAGTCTCTTAATTTCATTTTCTTTATTATTTCCTTATTCAACCATTCATTGTCTTCTCTTCTTCCAAATCTTTGTATTATAGTACTTTATTTTACTATTTTATGAATTTTCGATTAAATTGCTTCACGTGATGGTGTTAATCTTGTTAACATATTCAATTAACAAGTTTTTATTTTATTATAGTAAATGTTTTCTTTCATCATACTGACTTTTGTCTTTTCAACCCACGAATTCGTGTAGTTCATATTTTATACGTCGTTGTTTGGGGAGTTTGTCACAACGCGGTCAATAATCGATCCCCTTTTTTCGGCGTTTGGATTATCGATCCCCTTTTTTCGGCGTTTGGATTTCTAGTAACTGATTCAGGTTTAAGTTAGAGAAAAGTTGAGTCTTACATTGCAATTTGTTTTGTTTATTAGTTTATTTTAAAATACAACATTCTCATCATTCGGCTCTAGTTATCTTCTATTATACCTATGATTTTAATAGACAATTTCCTGCACTGGTATTCCTCTATTTTTAGATATTATCATTTAGATAGCTTCATAGTTTATTTTGTTTTTCTGTGGTAATGTCGTGTTCTAGTTGGTCTACTCTTTTCTTCAATTCTGACAATATATTTCCTTTTCTCTCCTCTCCATTTATTCCTTCCATATATTTGATTAAAATTTTTACGTTATTCGCCGTGTTAGTTTCCGCAACTTTTGCTGTATTTAATTGCTTTTTAATTTCCACGCAGAATTTTGCATTGATCTTTTAATTGTGTATTCCTTATGAACTCAATTATTTCTTCTCCAGTTCTAAAATATATTATTATTAATTTTAACATTTAAAAACGAGTCATCAAATATTTTTTATACGATTTTACAGAATTAGAACTAAATAATTACCAAGCAATCTAATTTACTAACAATTTTAGCACGAAAAGCAATGAAATTGATAAACATCCGGAAAAGAGAATGAAAGCAGCATATACAGCATTTGAAGATAAACGTTTGGCGGAACTGAAAGAGGAAAATCCCACTCTCCGAATGTCCCAATTAAAGCAAATGGTATATAAAGAATGGCAAAAATCACCGGAGAATCCTCTAAATAAGTAATATATTTATTTTTGTTAATTAGTTTATTTTTAAACGCATATTTTGTAACAAATATTTATTTGATATGTTGTAATCAGTCATTAATTATATATAAATAGTAATAAAAATGGACGGATGTTTTCTAAAATAAAACTATTAAAGCTGAAGTTTTCATTTGGTATATATTATCGAATCCACCAGTCCAGAAAACATAAAATCATGTGACTTAAATGTTCCGGTGTTTCTAAAATAGCCATATGACCAGCATTTGGAATTAATTCAAGAAATGCTCGTGGTATAGTCTGCAAAACATTTAATTTGTAAATAAAATAAAAACTAATCTAATCAAATTCTTACTCGTTCCATTTCACATTCCTGAACTAAAGTAACTTCTGTATCTTTAAGACCGTGAACCAATAATGTGGGTATTAGAATTCTCCTATGAAAAGCTGCATCACCTTCCGGCCAATTTTGTCCCTTATCAATATACTTCAAAACGTACTTTGGTATAGAAGGATCAATATCACAAGGCTTAAAATGTTTTCCTCTTGTGGAGTAGAATAAACTTCTACAAAATATTAGAGTGTGAACTAAAGTAATTGTAGGATAAAAACCATTTTGTCACCTTTTTACGCCACAAAAAAGCAGAGGAGTTATTAATATTTGCATGAATCCAAATACAGGTATTTCATTAGTTGTGGCCGGTGCCGCTAGAGCGGTAGGCCCGCCACCGCTTACAAGTAGCAATTGAACGATCTGTTGAGGTCTGTATCTCGTTAATGCTGTAGCTAAACTACACCTATTAATTGAAAAAAATATGTCAATTTTGATATCAATAATTTTGCATGTATATTTAAAACCCTCAAATTTTTATACATAGTAAGATGACCATACGAACAGATTTTTGGAAGTTTCGAATATAAAGCCTTCCTCCCAAAAAACAGTAGCATGGGAGCACTTAAATGATTAGTTCATATACTGTTTTGGTACCCCACTGTAATTCTAAACGCAAAATATTCGTGAGAACCAACAATTATTTAAAAATTTTGATCTCTGAATCCTCCAGTTAAAAATCGCTGATATTTCAACCTAAATATAACCCTATTTCAAAATATTATCTAGCAAAACCCAAATAATACGTTTACGCGCTATTATTGCGTAAGCGTATTATTTGCCGGGAAGCAACGGGAAAACTGCTCAGTTGTCCTACTCAAATATTAAGGGAAAACCCCCCGAAACTTTAAACAATAGTATTTTGATTTTAAAGTTTTACAATTGGCCAAGAAACTCAAGAAGAAAAAAAGAACTATATATATATATATATATATATACTGTTTTCTTTCTTCTTGAGTTTTTTGGCCAATTGTAAAACTTGGAACTAAAAATACTCTATCTATATATGTGCATGTGATATATTTTTGGTTCTTTGCATTGTTTCCTTTATTTTTATAATTTCTGTTTTTTTTTGGTAACCGTTTAATATTCCTATTTCTATTATTTTTTGTTCTACAAACAACCAAAAATATATCACACTAACATATGCCGATAAAGGTTCTTATAAAATAGTAAAGGTATTTAAGTATAACATAAAAGTCGCATATAGAACAAAAATAACATGCGAAACAGTTGGGACACATACTATAAAAATAATGATATTTACAAACAAAGCGGAATTTACAAATTAAGATGTAACACAAGTATAGAGATATACATAGGGAAAACAAACAGAAATTTCCGAGCAAGATACGGAGAACAGCAATATGATTTTAAACGCTCAGATATTTACCATTCCCATTTTGCAAACAATTTACTAAATAAGTCATAATAAAGAACCAATGGAAAAAACAATGACATACTAAAACAAAGTCAATTCGCACCTCTCAAATTATTATACAAGCAAAACCAAGAACTCCATAAATAGGCAACAATGTCAATAGAAACATATCATCATCCACAATAACAGCAGAGATCAACAGTCGATTAAAAATGGCCGTAGGCCCAAATGCATCGCGAATTATATAACTATGCTTACGATAGTTTTAAATATCAATACTTATATTATAGAGAACATAATACAAACAATTGAAAGTATATATATAAATTTTTATTAGAAAATCTTAGATTTCTTTTCCTATTTCCGACGATATGTTACTAGTTTGTACTCAACTTTTAGTTCAAATGAAATAAGTGTGCCCAGTCTAACCCATTTGTAAAGCATAGTACGTACTTGTATCTCCTGTACGTATACTGCGTAATTTAGTTGTTACTTCTTTTATATGTGGGACTACCGTAACTACCTTAAGATATTTATGGTAGCCCCATAGTGATTCTAAAAGTAAAAAGTAATAGTAGTAAAAAAAATTAATTTTCGAGAGTTCCGAAGACCCTAGATGTCGCGAGCCCTTGGTTAAGAACGACAAATATCTATAAGAGCATCTGCAAGAGAACGGCGTAGGCATTAATTAAGAGTTGTACGAAAACAAAAAAGTAATGATTGAACAAAAAACCTGTCGCGTTCACATTCCGTCTGGAATTTTAATGAAATCCCGTTTTAAATGAAATCGTTTTAACTGACCATTTGTTGAATCTGGTACCCTTTAATTAAACATTTTCCAATAGTTATCTCATTGTTTACATCATTATTAGATGACAATCAAGAATCTAAAGAACTATCTGTATCGTAACCCATTACTACTTCTTAAAAAATAACGAATTTAAGGTTAAAGGCATGAAACATTCACTTTAATTTAACACCTCACGTCTTAGAGTAGTATTACGAAAGGAAAAATTGTCAGTAAAGAAACTTAAAACTTGACGTTTACTGGTCTACTTAAACGATGGGTTCCTAACTAATTAATAAAGATCTTTTAAATTTGAAAACAAAAGACTTCATTATGTTCCACACCCGACAAAAGACATATAAAAAACCTCGAGTGATTAAAAGCTAAAACAGAAGAACCGTATACAAGAGTTCACTGGCGGCAATATTTGAAAGTAGCCCATTAGATGTACTCTCCGATCCATTGGGGTCGGATCAACAACCTTCTATTGTTTAAATGATCATACGCAATTGTGCCCTGCATTTCCCGGTGTCAGATGTTTTATTACATGTAAGAATCAAACACTTATTAGAGACATTTCTTATACCAATTTCAATAAAACTGTTTACGACTAAAAGCTAGGATTGCCAAAACTGTGCCGATGCTGACCCGAAGAATAATAATGTTATGGAAAAAAGTGGTGTTAAAAATAGAGCTAATTACATTTACATAATTTATTAACTCGGAGAATGCTCGGCAAACCCAGAATCTGCGGGTCTAAATGACCATTTTGGAAACCTTACTAAAAGCATAATAACTATAAAATTTATTCGCTTACCCAAAAGAATGACCAATAATTACAAACTTATTAGTGGTGCTTATACTTGCTAAATAATCAAAAACTGTTAGACATTGCTCCAATAATTTTTTGAACGTATAATACTTTTGGTTTCTTGGTGCCGAACTATAACCATGACCAAGCATATCTGGTGCTGCAATTTCATAACCTCTGCTCACCAGACTATTTATAATTTTCCACCATGAGTTTGCGTTTGTACCAATTCCATGTAGTAGGAGTATAAAAGGTTTCTGAATTGTAAAATTTCATTATAAGGAGAAATACTATATTATTGGCACTTTATTATGTTAAATCGCCATTCTCTAAACTTCACACATGATGTAATTAAACTAATTATCATTGAAAATTGAAATCTTTGCCGGAAATAATAAATATAAAATCTCTGGAAAATGTAAGAACTTATTAATACATTGAACTGAAACGAATGACTATTTGATTCGGTTAACAGAATATAAAAAAAGAAAGCATTTAAATTTAATGAAAATCAAGTTCCAAAAGTCCATTTATTAACAACTTGCATTTTAGGTACCCCAGATAAGAGGAATAGCAAATGTACTTTTGACATGTTTCAGGGAAACAATTACCCCTTCTTTAGAAACTTATGTGCATTTTTTATGCGAAAAATATAGATCCATGACGGAAATACAATCAATTTGGCCCAAGTTCATTAAGCATGGTCATCGAAAAATGCTCATTAAATATCGAATTTTCAATCAATTTACATAATTTTACAATACAAACAACGGATAAAGAATAAAAAAAGCGATTAGTATTCACAAATTACTAGAAATCGATCGACATTTTGTCCTCGGCCGATATAAAGTCCGCTATTTGTAGGCTATTTACCGTGTATATTCCATTCCAAAATGAGCCCAATGGGCCCGAATTAAGGTTTTTCCCCGGTAAGACTCCATCATAAACAACGTAGAATTAAAAAATAGGACAATTTTTACTCTTAAAACGATGCCCTGTTTAAATTATATAAATATTAGCAAAAATTGGGATGAAAAGTACTTCAACCCGTCACAGTTTTGAGTCCCTTAGAACTTTTTGTATGGCAGAAATTTTGTCAAAAACTAATATTGAAGCATTTTGTGTTTACCAAATCTGCCCATCTATTCTACTTTCCACGTCAAATACAATATTAACGTATAACGCCCAAAACCAGTGGGCCAACAGTTTTAGTGATCTGCTGTTTTGGAACAAACGCACACAATACTTTAGTTACATTCAAACGAAAGCATTAAATGTTTTGCGTAACATATCCACATTTGACTGTGCTACCTTTACTCGTTCAAGAGCAATCAATATAAATGTCCCGTAAAAATCATACTAAAATTAACGTTTTTTGTCCTGAAATAAAAATTTCAAAAATGACAAAATAATTCAAAAACTAAAGTCGTACAAATTGCATGTGTACTTTTTGGAAACGTTCGCACGTCCATTCCACGACTTTCCATATAGTCGAAAAAAAAATTGCTATTAAAGCCATGGAAAGGACACATTCTCCCGTTTCACCCTTTAAATATTATTTCGAAATACGAACACCTAGCCTACACCTATCTAATGATCCAACATATGGATGTGTACATTTTTATAGAGTCGAGAAGAAGCTATAATAGATGAACCTTGCAATATCACCAATTTCTACATTTTTCTCGGAAAGCGTAAACTTGTCAATTTATAATTATATTTTATTCGCCCAAATGAATGACATTTTGACGATTTTTTTCAGATTTCCATTATTTGATTGAAATTGACTTCTTTGTTGTTTTTCGAAAAATTTTTCAACTAAAAAATGTAGAAATTGTAATCCTTTTTCAAATTCACCAAACACCATATTCTTAATCTTGTCAAGCGAGCTACTTGAAAAATCCAACATAGCACTCTCCAGTTTCATATAATTGACGGGGTGTACGCTTTTACGGTTTAAGTATATTTTGGAAAAATTATTAATTTCTTGCAAACGTATGTAACTTTAATATAACATTTTATTGAAAATTTAAGCTAGAAAACTTAAACTCCAGTATAAATTAAAACTTAAACAGGATTGATGAAAACTTTATTTATTAAAAAAAAAATTAGTTTTCATCAATCCTATAGTTTAAATCTTCAACAAAATGTTATATCAGCTATAAGTTTGCAAGAAATTTATAATTTTTCCGAAACTACTTACCGACAGATGTTAAAATATTGATCTATATTTTTCATATAAAAAATGCACACAAGATTCCGAAGGAGTAATTGTTTCCCCGAAACATGTCAGACGTACGCTGGGCCTCGCAGCTGGGGGTAAAATACAAGTTCTTAATAAATGGAGTTTTGGAACACTAGATTTTCGTTAAATTAAATTGTGGACTCCAACAGTTAGACGTACTTCAATATTCAGAAAGCGTTTAGTTTTCCATAGCACATTTGCTTAATTTCTGCGCTTATTTAGTTTATGTATCACGCTAACCTTAGGAAGCTACTAACATTGCCACAATTTGGCTTGTATTAGTCCATATACGCGAAAGTAATATCCTAGATCCGGTACTATTCGTTATAACTATATTAATTGTTCTATGTCCGTAAATTACTAGGTAGACTACCGGGATTGATTACAGAAATATTATATTTAATTACTACTAATTACTTACGTTAGAATGTACTGGTTGTTGGTGAGAGCAGTTCTTAAATCCATTAACAGGTTTAAATCGTACTTTATTTTGACATTCAACTTCTAAAGTAGGTACTTCATCCTCATATATGATATCTTTGGGTTTTTTCCTTAATATTACTCCGTCAATTTCGTCACGAGAATTTGTAAATCCTAAGTTATCAATACCATTTTTGGCACTTACTCCTGCGTTGCAGTTCAGTCGTTCTGGTAGGGCAGTTATTTTATTTATCTTCACGTAATATTCTTGGAATGCTTGAAACATAGTTTCTTCTATCAGTCTTTCAACAAATGTATTTACATCAACAATTTTGGTTGGTGGCAGATCATAGGTTGAGATTGAGGATACGGTTTTGCTTCTTTGTACTGACTGCTGAATATGTGATATTTGTTCACTAACTTTTGAATGTCTTTGCGATCTTCTAAAAGAACAACTACAGCAAGTACCTCTTAAAGGTTTATTCCATCTGGTAAACCAATAATCTTCTGACAAGGAATATTTGCATTCATTTTCAATTTTCTTTGTGAAAAATTCACTCATTTGATAATTATCTGGTTTAACATGAAGAATGTGTAACTGTATATTTCCTTTCAATTCTACATACTTGCTATAATGCGATCTATGTGTTTCGCTTGGTCTAATTTTATTACAAATTGGCACTAATTTGACTATCTTTGATAAACAATTGGTTCGACTACCTGCTACTGCTTCTTGGTTCAATTCCATCTTTTAACTGTTTTGTCAAATTTACTATCTTATGTCCATTGCTGTTTCTTATTTAATTGAATGTAATTAAATGTATGATTTCATCCGAAACATGTTTACTTTTATAACGGATCACATGCGTTTTATGCGTTCCGTTCTTTAAAGCACCTTAATCGGCTTAATAAACATGGCATGTGTGCCTTAAGTAATTCGTGTAGTAAACCGTATCATCTAACTGCGTCGACGCTAAGTAATGTAATATTCAACCAAAAAATATTGTCACTACAGTTAATAAACGAATAACTATCTTTAAATCCGATTTGGGTTTATTATTATTTTTATAATTTGAAAATGCACAGTGAAAGAAATTGCCTAATATTGCACATAATTCTGTGTTTTATCAAACTAATCTAGCCTATTTTAACAATTTGCTGCTCTGTGCATTTGTTCCATTTTAATATTGTCCTGTATATAAATGCATTTCTTCCCACGTTGGTATTTCCTATTGGAATATTGAATGTAAACTTATGATGCGTTTTACTTTTGAAGGTTGGTTTTGCAGTTCTGTGTTTCAGTTCTTTTAGGGCCCGGCTTAGCCATGTACTTGAACCTTGCGTTGCATCTTCATTTTTGGAGTGGCGCCCAATCAAATTTAACCAGTAGCCCCGTCACGTCTTCCTTTTTTCGAAACTTCCTCTTTGCTATTTGGGCTGCCTTTTTCTGGACACCTGCTATCTTTCTTATGAGATACCCTTCGTGGGGATTCCACACATCTTGCGCATATTCCAGAACGGGTCTTACGAGACATACGTATAAGCTTTTGCTAGTATTTTCTTACTTGACTTCCCTCTTTACTCTGTACACAGTTCTATATCCCATCTTTGTTACCTTTTCGATTTGCCTACTCCCTACTCCAGTTTAGTTTCTTTATTTCAAATATTTTATGACTTAAGGCCTATTTACACAGTGCTAGTTGCTTTCCTTGCGAGTAGACAGTTACTGTTAAGCCTACTCGCATAGAGGTTGCTACCTGCACGTGGTTGTTTACACGAGCGCTAAATATGCCACTTGCTGGCGCGACACCGAATGAGAAGAATAGAAATTGTGTCTTCAACATCATTTTCATCCTCGAACCTTCGAAATATTATAGTACTTACAGAAAATCTTTGACTAAAGTATTATGTACTGAAATGGAAAAAGCTTTTGAAAAGGAAAGGAAGAAGCGTTTGGGTTAGAAGTTGCTTAAAAAAATTATATGGAGCGACAAGTACGTGATAAAAGAGATATATATCTTCGTGATAAAAGAGATATATCACGAAGATCCGAAGGAATATAAGACAGTAATGAGATTGACCTCTGACCAATTCGATTTTCTTTTAATCCCTGGCCAATTCTGTCCAAAAATACAACGTAATGATACATGTATGAGGGAACCTATATCAGCAAGATTGAAGTTAGAAATATTCCTAACTTTTCTTGCAACAGGAATATGCTGTCAATAATTTTCAGCGTTTCAAAAGCTTCCATATCAAAACTTATACCAGAAATATGTCATAATGTAATATGTTGTAAGGATGCATTTCTAAAATCCCTGTTCTTGTAATTAGGGTCAAAAGTGTTCCACATGTTTTCCCGTTCTTTATACAATTCCATAAATTTTGGATTGTCTTGGATGGACCACCTTTCAGCCATATTGCTAAATAAACTACACGTTATGAAAACACCTAAAAAAAGATAATACAGCACTGTGAGAGGCGACTTGAATACTGGCCTGGCAGTTACTGGCTTGCTCCGTTCACACAGTATGAGTGGCGAGCAAGCTACTATCGTGTGATGTGGTGAGAGAAGGCGAATGGACAGTGAAAACAAAAAATGTTGTAGTAGCTCGGACGCCAGGTGCTGTACTACTCGCAATGACAGTAATTTGCATGATACGTTTACACAATGACAGTAGCTGTCCTGCAGGTACTGTCTACAGACAGTGATAAAATTAACTCGGGAACTCGCACTATGTAACCAGCCATTACTCTCCTAAGCTGTGTTTTCTATTTTGTATCTATGACTGTTGGTTTCTATTTTAGAATGAACACGATGATTGCACTCTTATCTTTGCTTATGTTCATTTTGTTTTTAGAGCACCAGGACTGTATCTCCTTTAAGTCTTCTTGCAACAGTTTTTGATCTTCATAATCCATTATTTATTTATATATAATGCAATCATCTGCAAAGAATATGATTTTGCACTTTAAATTCTCCGTTCTATCATTCATAAACAAAGTTGGGCCAAGAACGCTCCTTTGTCGGACTACTGATTTCACACTTTGGAGGTTTGAGAGACTCCCCACTTGTTTTCTTTCTTTCAAGTAGGATCCTATCCATGATATAACTCTGGGTCTGTTATTTTGCTCATGAGGATACAGTGTGATACTTAGTCAAAAGCTTTTGCCATGTCCATCATCATAGTAGCATCTACTTGTCCTCCTCTGTCCAACATATCCGCGATGTGTTGGAAATGCATCAGCTGGGTGACTCAAGAATGATTTTCTCCAAACTTGTGTTGGTTGTCTTTAAGTACATCGTACTGTTTACACTGCTTGTTGATATATACTGTGAATAAAATTAATGTGAGTAAAATAATATATATATTGCTATGGGTTTTGATTGACCCCATGTTTGACGTATTTCAAGAGACATTTTTATTATAATAGTGTTAGCGCTTTCTTTCTATTTTTTTTCTAATGCCGCTGATTTACAAAATTACTTCAGTTCAGGCGCGTGGTTATGTGAGATGATAGGGCATGGTGGTAATGCCCCTCAGTGGGGTAGCAAGGTTTGGTGATACCCGGTGCGGAGTTTAAACTAGTCACCTCCATATTCACCAAAATATAAAATGAAATTTGCGATAGCAAATTGTTTTATTCACCTGCTTAACACATGAAGTTAAGAAACGTCTTAATGCAAAAGTGAGATTAGGAATAGTCGAAATGTTCACATTCAACAACAAACTCGAAGAATCTTAAGGAAGTCTAACCAAGAGACTTTTCTTTTGGAACTTTGGCGGCTTTAAGAAATCCTTTAAGGCGTGGAATTTCTGTAAGGATTACAGCTGCAGAAATTTTCAACCAAACATTGTACAAACTTGGGAAGTTCAGCTTCTAAGGTTTCGATCAGAATGCTGGGCTGGGCTTATGAACGTGGTTGACATTATTTCATAAACACGCACCTTCTTAAAGCAGTTAAAGAGAGGCTAAACACGTTCGTTGTAAGCACTCACATACAACTTTCAAAAACACGTACAAACTCCCAACAGAAAATTACAGATAATGGCACTGTTGCAAAAAAGTATACTCCACAAAGATTGAGATACTGGCTTGTACAGGGTGCAAACAATGCTTTAGGATTAAGTTCACACATCCTTGCTTGAACTCCAGCCATTGTAGAAGTATTGTCGTATCCTTGTTCTCAGCACATTGTTATATCTAGACAATTCCATTCAATAGACTTAATATCTTCCTTTATGTCAACGATTTTCTTTTCAATCACCTGAAAAACTCTAGTCAACTTTTTTGTTCTCTATTTGAATGTAACGAATGATTACACTCATTTAATCAATCTGCGAGATGTCGGGCGTCAAAGATGATACTAAAATACTTTGCACTTTTAATATAATAAGTCAAAATCTTTTCTTACTGTGTTTACTTTATGGTCGGTTCTAGAACTGACAATACTTACCCACCCCACTATCTAAAACATTTCGCGCCAACGACTTGGAGCGATAATATTTGTGACAGGGATGAGTCACCAGAACCGGTTGCTTGTTTACTTGAGCACCACCACAGTTCAAAAGACACATGAAAGAACACCTCCTCACACACCATAGAACAATACTAAATCTTTACAGCATCCCATCGTTTACACACCGGCAATTTGTTTACAAAAACGGCAATTGTAAGTCACCCCCTCAAAGTTGGTACTCGGGGTCGCATCTACCTTCCTACGCCACTAATGTCACCCACCTCCTCGCTCTTCCCTCATAAAATGTCATCAATATATTATTTTACTTGCTAATTTTGTGTAATTTCTTCATTAATGTGACTTTTATTTATTATTTGCAGTAAGCCTATCATTCCCCCACCACAATAAAACTCGAGGAACGTGTCTGATTGAGTTTTTCTCCATTACAACAGACACACACAACACGATGCTTTTGAATATTCTGGTATTCGATTGTAGAACGCTAACGTGCCATATTATGCAAGTAAAAGAATGAAAAGGTTTAATATTTTATTTGCAAATTCTCCCGACGAGATTCAGAAGGTACATGAGTAACTGTAAAGGAACTATTTTATCCGGGCAATTCAAGCAGTTCCAAACACTAGAACGTATTGAGGATTAGAATGAAAACTCATGTCTAGTAATATCCAACTGCCATGCCCAGCAATTTGATGTGCAAAGGCTTCAGTTTATTTTAAATTAAAATGTAAAGCACACATCAACACGTGACACATCAACACGTCTAGTGATACGCATTGAGAAAACCTACGTAAAGAAATTCTACATCTAGTTCTAATTATATGTTTTCATTTCTTTCATATCTTTTATTTTCATTATGATCGAATGGGTGAATTAGTGTCTGAATGAATGAGTGAAGTAATAAAATGATTTAGTAAGTGGGATTTACGTTGTTAAATGGATTTTCTTTCGAAAATGCAAACTGAAAATGCCCCCACCCTACGATCTCAATATGCCTCCCAAGGGCGGAGTACCCCATTGGTTGGGAAGTCCTGCTGTAAAGGTTAAGAACCACAGGAGCCACATTGCGCTGCTGAGGTCTGCGTTGTACGGTAGTCACATCATTTGGTTTTATTTGTTTTCGATTTTGTTTCGGAAAATTTCAGCGCTAATTCGGCAAGAACTCTAAAAGATCCTATCAAAAGTATATCTGGGATTCTGTGTTTATTTGGTGTAGTGATGTATAAATAGGCTTAAACAATAAAAAGTCTAATGTCTATATTTTTTTGATGAAATTAAACACGTAATAAAATATAATGTGAATCGTATATGTACAATATCTTATATTAATTAATGCTTTTATTACTTCTATTAACATAATCAAGTATTTGTAGCTATTGTATAATTTCTACTACCTTGATTAAAAGGAAATTAAAAATCAGATCAACAAAAATCAAGGTCAGACATGTAATTAAATGGCACAAAATAATTAATTCCGTGTTTGCATTTGACGACATTTTACTAAACTGATTTCAAGAAAGGATTAACTTTAATTTGTTCAATAATATAAATAACATTATTAAACAAATTACCTTCGCACAGTTCGCCCAGTGTGGAAGTCAAGAGAGCTGAATACAAACACCAAACTCAGGATTTTCGAGTCAAATGTGAAGTCAGTGCT
>WYDF02269233.1:0-18251 GCA_009867245.2 Adranes taylori | reverse complement strand
ACTTCCGGTGACCGCAAATTTCCTCTTGGTGGATTAAAAAGTTTGAAAAAAGAGTTCCTCCTCTATTTACAAAAGAGCAGGAACTCTTCATAAATAATCCTCATCATCAACTCCACATAAATAATGATTCCCTACGTATTATAAAAAACAGAGTTACTCGTTTTCATTATAATGAGGCCTCAAATGAAATATCTAATTAATGAGGAATCCTTCACTACTCTTAATGTAATAAATCGATTCAATCGAGTTCTTCTTTTGAAATGAGGAACTCCTGTTTTAAAACGTAAGAGGACTCCTCTTTTGGAAAAAAGAGGAAGTCTTGTTTTGAAAAAATAGAGGAACTTCTCTTTAAAGAAAAATAGAGGAACCCCTCTTTTCAAAACAAAAGAGGAACACCTCGTTTGAAAAAAGAGGCATTCCTCATAAATAATGGTTTATTTAATATTTGAAAAAAAATAGTATCTCTTTCAGTTGATGATAAATGAGGTACCTCACTAATGAAGGGCCCATCACTATTCTCCTCACTTCAAATGAGTTACCTCTTTTGAGGCCTCATAAATAAAAAGATATACTCCCTTTTGTTTATTTTAAAACGAGGTGTTGCCTATTACTAACTATTTCGGAGATTGTTTCATGAATGATTTTATTTATTCCAGATGCTTCAATATTGCAGCTTTTCCATTCAGCGGCACATGAACTCCCTTTGTTTTTGTTGAATTTATTTGTGCACAATGATTAGAAGCTGATTTTTTATTACTAACTTATAAACTATAATATTGTCACGTTCTATTTTGGGGTATGATTTTACTTGGCTAGATGACTGGCAAGAGAAAATCCTTTTAATGGCAAGGGAGAAACCTGATAGATGGGTATGCAGCGATTCTCTGCTACACTACGGGATAATCTGTAAAAGAACTACAAAAGGCTCTTTATTTTAAAACCCACTTTGTAATCTCCAGTTTCTCTAAACTGTTTAGTATAAAACACAGGACTGAATTAAATACAAAACTTCCGATACTTATTTAACAATTTAATTTATTCATGATTTAATTTGGAAGCAATTATAATTTAATTTAATTCATGATTTTATTTTCAAACTGCTGACTGACAAGGATTCACCCTACAACTTAAAATTTCTTATTACCGACTGTTTTTCAGTGAGAACTGTATGTCTTTTATTCATTTCTTTGTCCCACTAGCTAGGACATCGGCACCTGTGTGCCTTCTTCTATTACTATGTTACATCGGTCGGTGACCGCGGTTTAGGTAACTGAATTTGTTCAAGATTTAATTAGATACAATAGAGTTTAATTAATGACAAATGATTTGTTCTACATTTTAATTGTTAAAACTTATTTGCGGAAAAACTGCCTGTAAACGTTTGCATTTTTCCAACTTATTTGTCTAGCAAACAAACTGCTTAGGAAATAACAACATTTTACAAGCTAGCCGTCCTGAATTATTTAAATGAGTTACACGTATTAAGCGCCCAAAACTATCTACCAAAGAACTAAATTAGAATGAGGACAAATTTCTTCGTTACACTCGCCACTACCCCGGGAAAATTGGCCCTCGAATTTTAAAAAACAATGAATATAGAAAGCCTCATTAAACCAAAATAGTTAACCTAATTAGTACAAATAATTTTATGTACAAACTTATTGTATGTTCCCATTATAATCTATTCTTTAGGATCTTTTGGTTTTTGACATAAGGTTAACTGCTTTTTTTTTCAATATAAAAAGTTCTAATCTTCACATAAGTCTAACGATTTGCAACATAAGGGGCTACTAACACAGTACGCCTTTGTTTCTATAAATCTGAAATGTATGAATAGATAATGCCAATTTTATTAAACATACGTAGAAACATGCGTATTAATATGAGATGTAAAAGCGGTAACATTTCAAACTTTCTATTACAATAATATATCATTAGTTAAACCTATTACATACATTTGTATTTTATTATTCCTTTAGGCGTGTTCCCTAGACAACATAAAAAGCAAACATTCCTATGCAAAAAAATTATCTCGAAAAACATGAATCGTTATTAGTTAATAAATAATCTCTGTTTTGCATTTAGAATACGCCGCCATTAACACCTTCAGCATCGAAGGAGGACGCAGTTTTCGACAATTTAGTGTGCATAACGCGAAATATTGATGATTCCGAGCCATTGTCTGCCGTTGTCACAGTAACAGGAGATGTTCCTTCATCTTCTATTCCCCAACCAACCACACCAACTGCTATTATTCGTATACCTCGACTTACACCCCCTAACCCGACCGCTCCACAATCATTACAATTACAAACTAGTACGCCTAAAAATTTGCAACAAGAACAATCCAATAGTAGTAGTAATAATCTTACAGCTCCTACGATTTTAAATCCTTTGAATTCCGTTGAATCATGTTTCGGACAGAGTAAAGTCATGCAACAGAAACAACAGACGCCGATAAAAGAAGCAACGTTTACACCGCCGATTAGTCGTGCATCTTCTAGCCAAAATGAAGTTGGTGTGAAGTCAACGACAACAGCAATAACATCACCCAGTGATCATCCATCTTCAGTGAACGTTATGAATAATGTCAGCAGTGATGATTCGACGTCTGAAAACCGTACCACACATTCTGCTACATCAACTGTCCAGTCAGTTACTACTCCTGATGCGATACTTGTGGATGATGATAGTTCTGAAACAGATGATCCGGGAACGTTTAAAAAAGGTCTTGTGGGAAAAGATCTGTTTCGGTAAGTTTATACATTTATTCTATAAATACAGTCGATTATGCTTAATCGTGACTATTCATGTTGTCCCGATTAAGCGGCTGGCCTAATAATCCCAAATTCAACAAAAAAAAAATTTAAATAGATTGCACAAAATAAAACAAGTCACAAAAGTATACGTATACGTACATTTGTAATAAAAATTGTTCATATGTAAGACAGAAATGCAATAACAAGCTTAAATAATTTTGTTAATTGTTCTATAATTTTTATAATTTCATATATACGCTTCTATTCGCGCTTTTAATTTACTGACAATATGTAGCTTCTACTTACAATTTAAGGTTTGTTAGGATGTTTCCATACCATTTCCCCTAAATATATGATAGTTTTTTTGTAGCCATCTATTAAAATATGACTGAACTTAAAGTTAGCATGGATTTTTACCAAAAACATCTTCTATGGGCCACCCAACTGCCGCAACGGCCCATGAAATTTCATAAGCACAAGACTCAACAACTATCAAGATAAAAATTTGATTACAATATAAAAATATATCTTTAAGAATTAATCGATTCACAAAACCATTGTGTGCAAAAATTCTACAATGATTGTGTTCTTAATACAACGCTATATCAGCAGTGGACTGTATATTGGGCATTGGGCTGTTTCAGTTTTGTTTGGATACTTCGCGAATTAGTGAAAGTGAATGTGGTTGGATTGATTAGTTGTCTTTGATAACGATTATCGAAACTTCTAGAGCCTGTGAATTAAGTTTTACCTCAATGGGGATCAACAGATTCTAATCGCGAGAGAATAATGTGAGCAATTTTACAAACAAGGATAAGCAATTGTTATATCTTCGTCAATTAACCAACATTCAAATTTATTGGCGAGCAAAATATATAACTTCCTCTAGTGTCTATACACTTCGAACCGCAACAGGTCGCCGGCAATACGTCTAATTTAGCTAAGTACGTGCAGGCGGATGTTTGATGTTTTATGGTTCATTCAAAATGCGTTCGTTGTTAGACTAACTGTACTTTTAAATCTTGCTTTTTTCCCGGAATCACGTTTCAAATGTTGGCACCAATAAAACCATCTATTTTTTTCACTATAGCCAAATGGTTTTTAATCGATACCTTTACGAGTAAAATTTTGCGTATATTTTTTAAATAACAATTTATAATGTTTTTTTTTCTTAACAGTTGCGCTGAGTGTAAGGGTGCATCATTCGATACTGCAGTTGCGTTTAAATCACATATATGGCAATGTTTTAAAAGGGCAAATCAGGCAAACTCCGCCACTAACAGTGGCAATTCAGTGTCGTCAGCTATTATCACGGGAAAACCATTTAGCTGTTATCACTGTTCAAGGCCCTTCAAAATGTGTTCATCGTTAGTTGAACATTTGCGATCGCATAGTATGGAGAACTTGTCGTGCTCATTATGTAATTTTAAGCATACACTGGCTCATCAGCTCACGTAAGTAAACTATTTTGATTTTATTTAGTTTTTATTAATACATTATGTAAAATTTGTTATTATCGTTTTAATTGTGAGATTCTTAGTAGATAACGCAACAACCAATTAGGGATATGTCATTAAACAATTACCTTTATCCTATTACATTTTTTCTTTGGACAATTATTACTACCGGCTGCGCTACTTAAATTTTCTGTTTACGAAAATACGTTTGTAAAAACTATTTATTTTGAAAGCACATTTGCGAATTGGTAACAAAAATTATTTTGAGACAAGTGTAAACCGGTTTGTTTACATTCGTTATGTAGATGATTTTATCTGTTTATCTGCTATATAAGTGTTGACAAAAATCAATCAAATCAAGGATATTATGTACTAAAGAATGCTAAGACAGAATTCGGAAGGACCAATAAGCTTTATTGACATACGAGAAGTGTTCTCTTTCCGCGGAGCGTAATAAAATAATACACAACTTATTTATTGCATTATCTTAAATGCAATACATTTTAGATAAAATCAATATCTTAAATGTATTGCGATTGTGCAATTTGTTTCTTTCATTGAACGTAATAAAATAAAATAAACACTTTAATTTCTTAATTAGACTACTTTCTATTGAAGGGTTCAAGTTATTTTTTAGATCCTTTGGGTGCGTACTATTACAATCACGGCGTACTATTTAAACCAAAACGATTTAACCGGTGATGAAGGTATAGTACAAATGCTTCAAAATAAATTTATTTTTAATTTTGTTCATAAATAATGTGCAAGAAAAAATTGTTTTACCCAAAACATTAAATATAGTTTATTTTAAACATATTGGGAGAATAGATATCGTTGCAATGTCACAACCAGAAATTAAGAAATTAATTATAATAGTTGTTCTTAATTAAGCAAGTAATCATCGAAAATTGCGAATCATATATGAGAGATAGTTTATTTTGATGACTAAATGCTGCATAGCTGCTCGTTGGGTTCGGTTGCTCTCACATTAGAGGTACTTTGATCAATTATTACTTTATAAGAATGCGCTTTGTTTTAATACGTGCTTTAACTTAACTTTTACTAAATAAAGTTACTATTACAGTTATTGAGTCGGGACGTTCTAATTATAATTGCCTTTCCCCCCAATAGAATTTAAAATACAACACTAGACTGTACCATTGCTAAGATGGACGTACCTTCCTGATTTAATCATTCCTTCTGTAGCTTTTTTATTTATTTATTTATTTATTAACGGGACCATCCCCTTTACAAAGTAAAACGCATTAGAATATAATTTGATATGAACGAATACAAAACCAGAATATAGTAAAATAATACATATATGATAATGTGGTGTATGACAAAATGATATACGGTAATATGATATGTTGTAAAATGAAATATAAAGTGATGTAAATACTGTTAAAAGGTATAAACCAATGATAGAATCAGCATAAACGGGTTTTTAATCTGGAATTGTGAATTGCGTGATATAGTATAGTACCGTCAGCAACAATGTTGTCAATGGATAATTATCGTTACATATATAATTTTAATAAGCTAAACAACTAGTGGTAACGCCAACCCTTAGCGATGGTCGATAGTCTCTATAGAACAGGCAGCAAAATGAAGTAATTTTAAACTTGAATAAATGGTATTGGTACTTTTAAGAATTACCTATATGCAATTAAATAAAATAATCGTTCATACAGATAAATATCGCCATGCAAAGTAATAAAAATATTAATCATGTTCAAATATTACGCAACAACAATTCAATGAAAATATGGCGTTCCTACATTAACAAACTGAACACTAACAGAATTATAGAATTACTGATATCAGTTGTGCCATCACACCGACGCACAGTAATCTTATTTGTTTCTTTAGATTTATTTTGAATTTTCTTGATCAATAAACTTGTTACTATAATTTTTATTTACTTTATTCGTCAAAATCCTGCTTAAAAGAAGTATCTAATTTGTTTTCAAGAATGTTGAGTGCTACATACTGCTAGGTCTCATGGTCTAAAACCGACACTGATTTATTCATGACTGTATTCTTATTTTATTATTATTTTAATCAGAATTAATTCATAATTATATTTTCACTGAACTAACGGGCAGAACCTTTGGCGGCAGATGCCCAATCTTAGTGTTTTTCACACGTCTTCTGTGTCATCTTCATCTTGGTATTCACTCTAGTTAGCCTGTCTAAACATCGGTATTCATATCTTCGGTCATGATTAATTCGTAGCTAATTACCTTCGGTGATAATTGAGATCAAGCAAAACAAAGGTGATTATTGCACTTATCACAAATGCACACAATGCGCATTCTCGTATTATCGATTAATCGGATCGGTTCGTTCGCATAGCCGATGAAAAGAGCGTTGGACCTTTTCCCACTCTAATTGTTACATAAATTTGTATTCCTATGTAAAGAGTTTATTTAAAATTCAATTTGATGGCATAGGGTATAATCAATAACCAATATTTATTTCTGTATTTTGATCATAAAACAAATCTATGATGATTTCATCTAATGACCGCTCGCTGGTTTCTAACTTATTTACACCACTAAACATTTTATCGCATCTAATTATCTTGAAGTGTTTACATTATTTGTGAGTATCGAATGCTCAATCTTTTAACATCGAACTAAATAGGAACGAGGACAAATTGCGAGAACTCATAATACAAGAAATTAATACATCGCGTACAATTTTTGTATGTGACAATACTTCGAAAAATAATTAATAAATAGGTGTTCTTAATAAATTGTATATTATTTTACTATGCTCAGAAGGAAAACGACGAACGAATTAGTACCAAAATTACTAGTTCTACTCTTTATATCTCAGTTTATGCTAAAAGTACTTTTTCATACTTCCTATTATATATTTATCGTAAATTATTACATCAGAGGTCGCGGCATGTTATATGATTGATAAAAACTCTGGTACCTAAGACGTTATTGCGAAAATGAAACGAATTGTGAGCTGTGTTCTATGGTGAAACGCTATACAGCCCCCCACCCCCCATGTAGTCTTCTTGTAAAAATGCGTATCTTTTATAAAACTATTTAAAGAAGAGATTTTTGTTGCGATTACTTTATATATTTTGTGTTTAATTATATAATTATGTAACATTTATTATTATTTTTTCTAATTTGGCGCCTGCAAATTGGTCAAAAAAACATCCTCTATATTTAAAAGAACATTAATTCATTTAGTTATCAAATTAAAACATGAAGAGAAAACGATTAAAATAAGCACGTGCCCAATTTGTAGGCGCATATTCATGTGATCCCACGCCCCCTTAAGTATAATTTGCTATATCACTGAAGTTTGGTTTTGCTTCCTCAATTAGATAAAAAAATTGCACTTAACTTTTGTGGGCGATGGGACCATTTATTGTTTTTATACCAGATAAAATACCTCATGTATTAAATACTCAGTGTTTCTTCAAGATGTATTGTCAAAGAGTCACTATTGATTTAAATCTAGACTCGTTCAACTTTTTCTACAGAACTTTATATATTTGTGTACAATTTCATTTTGAGATTATTTGGTATGATTTTTATGTGTATGATATAGAATTGTAGATTTTTATAAATTCGGGAGTGATTAAATAGTGCTTTTAGTGTCCTCTGGCCTACAAAAAGTGCGCTCAAAATGTTTACGTCATTAAGTTAAACTCGAACTTTACACATGCGGCGATGGGATCACATTTGTTTAAATTAAACTGCTTTCAAGAAATTTAAAAAAAAAACTTATATTAAAAGCACCATTTGTTTATATATCTAGTACGTGTCCTCATACTGAAATGGAGCGCGAGACACGAGTGAAACAAGAGCTTATAGATCTCACTAGTAGTTCTCATGAAACTCAAGTGATAAATCCTATACGTGATAAGACTGGCCAACAATTAGACGATTTAGTACGTAAACTCAAAGAGCGACACTCCATTGGAAATGTGGCGTTTAAGACTGAACCATTATGGTCGACCGAAGATTCTAATGATTCTGTTCAGGAGGATATAATTGATTTAACTTCAGATGCAGACAATTATTTGGTTGGCTTACTTTCAGATGATGAGCATGAGAATGAAGTAATTAAATCCAATAAAAGAAAGGCAGATCAAGCTTTTAATATTTTATGGACGCCTAAAGATCAAACACAGACTACATCAAGCGATTCGTTACAAGTAAACAATCTGAGAGAATCTAGTACAACAATTGAGACTATTGATAAGCTACGTAAATCATCTAATATGGCGCGCACAATCTCAGCAGCTGGAACTCAAATAGATCTCACCCCAACGGATGTAGAAGATCCTTTACGTTTAGATGGACTTGAATCTAATAATGATTTAAATCTTGAAGCAATACCTGCAACAGGGAATTCCGAATTAGACTTATTTGGTATAAAGGAACGTAATCATCAACATAACATTAATACACAATCCAAAGACTCTGGAAAAGATTCTTCCGAATTAGATGTTTTTGGTATAAAGGCACTTAATCATCATGATAACATTAGTATCGAATCCAATAATAGCTCCAGCACCGGTCGTGGACTGATACCACACGATACACTGGATGGAGTCGCTTGGCGCACCGATTGGTCGACCACTCTACCCAAGCGGAAAGCAAGCGTAAATGCGCAGAAGAAGATTTCAGAAGCAAGGTGCGTAGATCATAATGAACTCCAACTACGTAGAATGAGCGGTTTTTATTGGAACTACTAACATTAATTCTTTAAGTGTGTTTGTTAGATTTAAGGTGTAGGTGTTTTGCACTATGTAGAAAGTATTAATCGTAAGTATTAAATCCTTCATTGCTTTTAGAGTGGAGTAAAATTTTTAAATATTTTAATAGGCGCATAATAATATTTGCTAAAAATCTTCTATTGAGGGCAATAGCCATCTTTCATTTCTAAGTTAAGAGCATATAAAAAGTTGATAGTAGTATTTGTTGGGTGTTTTGCCTCATTAACATCAACTGATTGCCTATAAAATTGATATTTGGTAAGTGAATTGAGCAATATATTTTAACTTATAGCAATAATATATTTTAACAATATAATTTTTTTTTATATCTGCGATAATATCACTGCACCAAGTCGGCATATTGTAGTTTTCCCGATTATTTAGTCGCACCAGTCTAATATCTTCATCTTCCTTCAATTTCAATATTTTCTGGCGAGAGTATTTTCGTACCTTTAGAAATTTAATTTCCGTTGTTCGAATATGTCTTCTCAATACTTCACAACACCTAGTATTCCATGACCACATTTTGCACCTAACGGTTTAACGTATGGATTTGTACGATTTCATTGGGCCGAGAAAGGTGGACCATGCAGAAACACATTTTTTTTTCATTTTTCTCGAAAAATGGAATACCTGTCGTTTTCTAATTATTTTTTATTTTTCCGTCCAAATGAATGACATCTTGACGATTTTTTCATCATTTCATTGAAATTGATAATTTTACTTTTCTTCATTCGCCTATAACTACGCACCTGTTGTTTATTCCATTTTTTTTTCAAATAAGTATAGACATTTTCATCATCTGCCAAATTCCGCAAACGCTATATATTAAATCTCCTCAAGCGAGCTGTTATCTTCTCGAAAAGGTTCAAAATAACACCTATCAGTTTTTCCCAGCAATCTATCTTTTTGAGTGATTCATTTTCATATCGTTATTCTGATGGAACTCTTAACTGATATCTCTAAAATTCTGGCTTCGGGCCATTACAGTTTGTACCAGATGCTCTCTTTGCCAAGGCATCTATTAGTTAGTTACATACAATGTCCGTGTGTCCACATCTGGGTAACTGAATTGGTCATAGCCTGTCTGCACTATATATTGATGAATTTTTCCGTTATTTTGGGTCCAATTTTCGGGCGTTGTTAAATGATTGAGCAGCCTTTGTTTATAGCTACTGACAAGTTTGGTGATGGTTTGTTCAACAGTATCCATTTGCAGGTCCCGATTGATGTCTCCGTTTCGATAGTACTAGGGTGCATGAATGATGTTCCTTAGTGCTTTATTCTTGTAGCGTTGGATCCCTTGAATATTACTCGTGCTAGCACAGTCCCATATCTGAATGCGATAGATTCAAACTGGTTTAATTACTTGCTTATATAATAGCAGTTTGTTGTATGTATTCTTTTTCACATGAACTTTCCAGCGAGTCTACAGTCTAAGGTCATTCCCAGATACTTAGCTGCATTAGAATATGGAAGCTCTGGGCATCGTTAATACGGGTAGGTAGATGTTGTTTCCGTTTGTTGGTAAAATATACATGGACAGACTTATCCTTATTTACATTGATGCGCCAAGTTTTAGTCCAGGTATTGAACCTATTAATGGGGGTTTGAACCGTGACAATACCGTGACACTCTTGTTCTGATTTTTTTAAATTCAGAATAAGCTTCTTCTTGCTTAATTCGAAAGTACCTTTCTGATAAATAAGATTGTAGGATTTGCGCATATTGTCGCGGCAGAAACAAGTTCAGTTTATAGCACAAGCTTTTATGCCAAACTTTATCGAAAACCTGTGCCACATCTAAGAAGACAGTGGAGCAGACTTTTTTTCTTCTACAGATTTTTCAATTACGTTGGTGATCCTATATACTTTCCAGTGTCATTGACGAGTGTTGTTTTCTACACTCGAATTGATGATACGGAATCAAATGCTTTGCATCAATTAATGGTTTTAATTTCTGAGGAGCAGTTTTTCATATAATTTCGAAATAATCGGTAACAGCGATATAGGTCTATATGATGCAGCGTTTGGGTGGAGGGGGTTCTCTGGTTTAGGGATCATGGGCTTCCCAGGGGCTTTTTTGGGTTGATGTTTGTTTTAATATCTTCTGATATTTCCTTTGCCCAATGGGTCTGATCATCGCTTCTCCCTGTTCTGGTTCAGTCCAATTATTCGACTCTTCTCCATCGTTTGGCTGGAAAATGCACACTAGATGTGCTGCGAATCTATAGACTGTTTGGGTATTATTTCGGGCCCAACTTCCATCCCTATTTCGAATTGGGGGTTATGCACTATGGGTCATTTTAATCGCTTAGTAGTCCTCCAAAGTGAGTAGACTGGTTGTCATTAGTTAGTTCTTTTAAGTAATCCTCAATTGCTTCATTTTTATTACGCTAGATTTCGCGCTTTAATTGCTGCGAAATTAAAGCGCGATCTATTGTATCAGATCTATTGTATCACTTGGTGCACTGGTCTACTGCCATTTTCGTCGGAGCTTCCTTTTTTCTATAATAAAGTGATTAATCTCTTTGGGCTAAGTATTTCTGTTTACCCTAGTATTTCTGTGGGAGTGCTGTCCTACGCTGCTTGTTGAATATTCCTAACAATTAGCTTAGTTTCGTCATCTTGCACGTGTAAGTTGATTAGATGCTGCACTTAAATTCTTACAGAAGTGACCTGTATTTCCATTGTTTGATATCCAATTTCTTGATGGTGTATCATGGTTTCCTTTATAACAACTGTACTTTCTCCTTTTGCTGTGTGGTCCGGGTGAATTGTATGATGAATTGTATGGTTTTAAGTCTTTTTAATTTGATGTATGACTCTTTCGTGAAATGAGTTTCAGAAATGAGACATACATCAATTTTTTCTATGTCAAGGGCTGTTTGTAACCCTCTGTTGGTGCCGTAGCAGTCCAATCAATGTTGCCACCTTTGGAAAATTGTTGACCCGGACATTTGATTAAAAAAGACAATCCTTTGAACACGAAAATATGTTTTATTATTACAATCAAACCAGTCTGACCAGCCTTTTTATGTATTACAATCAATCACTTTTATTTTTTTATTTGAAGAAAAAATCTATTGTAAAAATGTTAAACATCAGCAAGAAAAAAATTGTGAATATTATTTCGTTAATTGTTCATTTTGTTTACATATTATTAATAATAAAATATAAGTATTAAAAAGTTATTACTAAATAATAAGTATTAAAAAGTTATTTACTTACCGCGACTTATCAACTGAAATTATTACATTTGTTTACAACTTACATTTTTCTAATCTAAGGTGTACAATTATTTATAATATTTATTTGTAGGTTAGAAAAATATTATGTTTTCAACTGTCACTTGAAATAACTGAGATGTGTGAAGTGTGATTTCATATTTTTTATGAAAACCGGCCTGGTGGCAACAATGAGTCCAATGGCATTCCATTCCAATATTCTTAATTGGTTAGTCATTTTTGGTTTTAGGGATTGCTCTTTGTACGCCATATTCTAGTTTGGAAATACCCTCATCCATTTTATTCAGCTTCTATAATATTTGTTGAATTATCTTGCCAGTGGATGAGTTTGTTTCAGTTGTTTTTTTCTCATTGTATTTTGTGTGTTGCCCGACATTGCTTGGCTATAGGTCTTGATTTCCATATGTTACTGCTATACACCCACGATATAGCATTTTCGTCGGAGCTTGCTGCGGAGTTTGCTGGATGCTTTCTCCACAGTGCACGCCCTTCGGTTCTGCTTCTTTCGGTTTTTTTTTAATAATCTGCGATGAGATGTTTTCTAGTGCATTTTACACATTGAGGTTTTTTGGTATAGTATTTCTGCGTATGTCCATAGGCTTGGCAATGCTTACATTACGGTACAAGTATGAATTTTCTAATCGGCTCAATTCGTACTCTTATGCCGATTACGTCAGGTATGTTGAAGATTTAGAATGTTGACTGTCCTGCTTACTATAAGAATTCATCTTTTGTTCTACTTTGTACTTATATTTTTCTGTGCCCAATACAGTGCGCAGAAACAGGCAAAATTGCTACTTCCGTCAATGTGAAGGTTCGGTTCATTCTTTTTTTTAAATTAATAATTAAATTAAAATTTTTCGTAACTTGAAAAATATTTTCTGATCCGGAATTCGGACCTGGCCCTTTGCTTGCCGATCAGGTATGCGGTATACCTGATCGCATGTGTGTTTAGCGCATTTGGTTGGCAATCAGGAGGATTGGCTTTGATTCCCAGATGAAGAAATATTTTACAAGTTACGAAAATATTAATTACCTTACTTTTATTATTATGAATTAAAATTATGAAATTTACCCGATTATTTACAATTTAAACGTCAGAACTTTTTTAAGAGTACAATGCATAAAAAAGAACCAGAAGGATTTAATTCTTCTTTATTTAGTAACTTTTTGTATTTTAACATGTTTTTTTTTATTGTTCGTATTATATGTTGCTTATTGTTAATGTATCAAATAGCTATTATGTTTGGTATTCATTTTACAATGAATTAATTTTATCCTATCAATTAAAGTATTAATAGAATCATGATTAATAGAATGCTAATTTTTTTAATAGTATTTTTGTTATTAGTCATAAAGGTTATGGTTATGGTATGTTTTAATTGCATTTAACTCATTTCATAATTTGGTAATGTTTAGCTATTATTTATAAAATGTGATTCAGAAAACAACTTCATTTCATTTTTTCTATGAATGTCAAATTGTACGAGAGGTGCTACTATTGTTGTTGAAGAGAGTTACAGTCTACACGCTGTAAGATCAACAAAGTTATGTCACTAAATCTGACCGAACAACATGTTGCGTAACAATATGTTGTTAAAAACAGTTTATATTGTTTTTTTTTATTCATGAATAATACCTATTTTTGATTTGAACCATAAGGGCAAATTTAAACCATCCACAATAATCTTCTTATTGAGTACTTCCTAGATTAAAAGCAATATCAAATTTAAACTACAAATTTTATTCTTAAATCGTCCTGTGTATTTACAATATTCTGGTACAACTAGCATCATATCCCGACGGACGTAGGCTACCGGTAAGTTAGGTTAACTACATTACCGATATGCAGTTTCTAAATTTTCCGCCGCTATCTTGCGACCGTGGCGCCCTCGATGGCAAGGAGAAAAAGTTTTGTTTCTCAGGGTATCATCTCCCTCTACTCATCAAAATCCCTGTTGACAGCAAAACACATATGACGAAGTCTTGCACATACTTTTTTCCTTTCCATTCTTCATCTGTTATTTTGAATTTTTCTTCGAGCAGTTTAATGACATCTTGCAGCTTAAGTGTGATATTTTTTTTGGCACCCACTTTTTTACTTCAGTCCAAATCATTTTAATTGGATGTCGTTCGCAATGATACGACGGGAAACGAAGAACTCTAAAATCTGATTTAGCAATACTCGCCACATTTTTATTGCAGCAAATAATCCCGATTAGCGGAAATTTTAAACCAGTTTTTACTTCTTCTTTCATAAATTCTAACACTAGCTATAATTTCACATGCTTTGTTGTGCAGAATCTTTATGGAACCACCAATTTGTTTTAGGGGACATTTTGAACAAATAACACAAATAATAATAATATGACAAAACTGTAATGTGCAATAAAGAAAACTGTAACATATAAAAGTATATTAATACGAAGACAAGGAACATGTCGCAAGCAAATATGCAAATGGCGTATTATGCACAAAATCAGATAGGTTGATGCTGTCAATGCTTTAAGCGTACTCCTCTCGAACTATGATTGTGGATGCTACTCTACGAAAACTGCACACTGTGTTGATCTTAGGACGCGGACTATACTACTGTCGGCAATTTGTTTGAGATTTTTTCCATTGTGTATAAGTATTTCGGCATTTAAACACTTCAGCTGCATTCATACGCATAGATCTAAGATTTGGCTATGTTGTAACGGCTTTTGAAGCATAGTGACCGTATTTCAGAAGATCTATCACCAATCGACGAGCTTTTTTTTTAAGATCGTTAAATTCTGCGGGATTCAATGCACACAAATCGTTTGTACGGATGTATGCTCATACAATATCGATTGTCATACAAATGCCGAAGGATTCCCAAAGTTTACGATAAATCACATGACGATCTTGCTTAGTTCGCGCACGACATCGATGACCAGATTTTGGGAGGTTTTTAAATTTCATCCGCAAACTAACTTCGACCACAATTAGATACATTGAATCAGCGATATACAGTGGTGGTATGTAGGACTCGATCATCAAAAGTCGAAGTATTCGTGTTTAGCCAATCTACTTTCAAACTAGTCTTATTGCCATCATTACAAGTTTGACTATGCGTCACAAATCTTGTATCATTTAGGTACATAATGAATATATGTAGATTATTCTGAATCACATTCTTTCATGGATTTTTACACCCGCTTTAATCTGTCATATTCGCATCCACAAATTATGCACTGGTTTTTCGGAATGGTTATTAATGTTTATTACTAATTACTCTG
This sequence comes from Adranes taylori, assembly GCA_009867245.2. Classification (NCBI taxonomy): domain Eukaryota; kingdom Metazoa; phylum Arthropoda; class Insecta; order Coleoptera; family Staphylinidae; genus Adranes; species Adranes taylori. Next base: position 2,772 of record WYDF02269233.1, on the reverse strand, counting down.
TTGTGTTTTAAGTTGTTTTTTTTTATATTGATAAGAAGACTCGAAATAATGTAGGTTTATGAATCGTAAATTTATTTATAAACTATTAGTACTATATTATTGAAACTTTCCTCTTATTTTATCGAAAACTTCATCGATACAAGAATATTTTTCGTAACCTCACGGAACACAAATGTTTCGCGGAACACCGGTTGAGAACCACTGACTTACATTTTTAAAGTATTTATTACATGCAATATTAAATTTAGTTTATTATAATTAAAATATTTGGATGCAATAATATTTAATATTTCTAAATCTACATTATTTCGTTTCTTTTAATCACTGTTTAAAAATTTTGTCATTTATTTTAAGCCTAGAATTCGTTTTAAGGTTTACAGTACAATTATACATGCTTTCAGCGTGGAGCAAAGTAAGTGCAAGTCATTGTATTATTAATTCACAATTTACTCTAAACAATAAATTATTTCATTAATTTAGTCAAAAATAATGACTCATCTTTTGCTTTATATTTTGAAATTAAGAATTATTACGTTTTAATTATATTGGGCAATGTACATCTTTCTGTTTTAGTTCTAAACTTCTACATGATAAGAATTGGTTTATTGAGGAGAAAACAAACTCATCTCCGGAGGAATATGAATCACACGGAGCGAAAAAGTCGAAAAAGAAACCAACACACTCCGCAGATTTTGATAGCAATAAGAAATGTGCTACTACAGAAATAGTCAACGATGAGACTGTATCAGATTTTCTTGCAGACAGCTTGTTACATACAAATGATGAGGTATGTCTACTCTTTTAATATTTGAATTATTTTTTACCTACATACCATATAATAATATCGCGTTTAAATTTAGGTGATTATTTTAATTCCAATGTGACTAGTAACAAAGAATCCTTTTAATGGAATGCATAGTGATTCACTCCTACCCTACGTAATCTACTCGTACAACGTGCGATTTACCTATGACGTTATAATCCTCAGTTTCCCAACACTGTTTAGAATAAAACACTGGACTGTGCCTTTGGTACGGTTAGCAGTACTTGTCTTATTTTATTCTACTAGACTAACCATAAATTTAACTAAAACCTGCCCAACCCTATCGCAGACGAATTGTCTTTCTTAGTCAAGGCTGTTTGAATAAAAGAGTTGCATAATTTTAACAAAATGTATTGAGAATGATCTAAGAAATATGCACATGCAAATAACATCATAATTCGTGCATATATTCCCAAATTATTTATAATATTCTACTTACACTTTCTGACGATCCTACCATCACAAACTTAATTTATAAGTACTTACATACAGTTACCTTATGAATTCATTTCAATTTATCTCAATAAATAAATTGTTTCCTAATCAATTTAATTTATTTTATTCGAAAACTTCAAACTTAAAAGAATTATTTAATTGTAAGGATTCATTCTGCAACTTAAAAATTCTGATTACTGACTATTCGTTTCCGTGGGAGCTGTGTGGATTTTATTACTTTCTTTGGTTAGCTAATACCAAAATTACGAAGAGTTCGTCTCACTGGTTTCTCCCTACCTTTAATAAATTGCTATTATTTAATGTATTCTCACTTAATTACCTGTTAACCCTACTCTACTAATTACTTTCGGCCAAATTGGATTTATATCCAATCCGATTTCTTCACTCATATTTATACAGCATCAAGTCGTACGCTTTCACTAACTATTGATTGATTACCAGTCAGATCTATTTATTCACACATACACTGACAACGGCGTCACCCAGCGCTGCGCTGGCTGCATGTTTCGGTGTCTCCTGGATGTGTGGGGACAGATTTTGTTCAAGCTTAGATACAATAGAGTATACTCACCGATAAATGATTGTTTCTACATTTTAATTGTAAAACTTATCTATGGTAAAACTGCCCATAATTAACTGCTTTTTTTCCATCTACTTCATCTAGCAAACAAACTGCTTACGTATCAAGCATACAAATCTATCTACCATAGCACTAAATTGGAACGAGGACGAATTTCCTCGTTACAATATGGAATATATATCACCTTGATAAAAAAAATTCTGGAATTTATTCAGAAAATTAAAAATTAAAATTAAATTCAAGGTCCGGCTCTTGTTGGCCGGACCTATATTGGCCGCCATATTGTCTCTTGTTCTGGTGCTGCCCGGTTAATTTTCATCATGTTGAAAATGATGAAATCGTCGAAGACAAAATGGAAATTTAAGTTATTCATTAAAGTAAAAAAATTTCATCAAAAATATTTCCAAATACAACAGTTCATTGTTTAAAATTAATTTTTTAAGAATGTCATAATATCAAAATGTGCTTGGGCACATGTTTACTCAGAAATGGAAACTTTTCAGTTCTGATGAAGGGGCGATTGTTGCCTTTAAACATGTCAACAAAGTTTTTGTTTGTTAACTAAAAAACTAATTAGTTAATCAATTATATGGAGTATTTGTAACATTATTGAATTTCAACGTCAAAATTAATCCGTCGGACTATGACGACTTAATTGGCTTTTCTAATTAAAGAATATTAAAAGAGTCTTAAAAGAATATTTAAAGAGTAAATCACGTACGTAGATTTAATATTATAAGATACTTGTATTGCTAGATAATAATAGCTATAAATACTATGTGTGTGACTAAACATAAAATTTCATTCGGTTTATATGTTATCACTACAACTTATTTTTTTTTTGTTCCCTGAAAGAAAAAACTTAATTCTACATCTCAAAAGATTTATAAATGAAATGCAATGATAATGTCCG
>WYDF02269232.1:0-31975 GCA_009867245.2 Adranes taylori | reverse complement strand
TGAAAAATCCTACACATTCTCTCCTGCTCTTTCATCTAGTATTTATTTCCCCCTCCTCATATCTAGCAATCATTGCCATGTCTTCTTTAACTCTGATCCACTTATTCTGATCATTGCACCTAATTCCGCTTATCCTTCCCCCCTCCCCCTCCCCACTCTCTCTTTCGCTCTGTTAATCTTTCCACAATGTCAGTTACTACTTCACCGCCACCCATCATTTTCTCGAACCACATTTCCGATGACCATTAAATCCTTCTGTTCCCCATTTTCTACATTAAATTCATTCATTCACACATCTCTTCCCCTTTACAGCATTCCTTCCGTATATATTTCCTTAACTAATCGATTCCCTTCCTCCTTCCATATCTTTGCTTCAAACTTCACCATTCTACTCACAGCACTTAGCCAACATTTCTGTTTTCCCATTTTCTGTAATACTATCTCATTCCTGGTGGTCCTATCCAAATATAACATTCTTTTTATACATCCAATCTGCACTCGCTCCATCCTCTCCCTTTCCGCAACCGCCCATAGTTCCGCTCCATACATGATGATACTATTCACACATGCTTCCATAATCTTCAACCTCATTTTCAATGACTCCCCAAATCTCATCTCTCATACAATTCTCATTCTCTTCATAACTCCCCTTGCCTCCTCTGTCACCATGTCGGCATGTTCTTTACGCTCCATTTGGTGTCAATAGAAAATCTGAATATTTAAAGGTGTTTACCATTTCAATTTTGTGAACCCCTATTTCAAAAACACCTTTTCTGGAATGTTTTTGCACCTCCCTTCTTGCACACAATAACTTTAGACTTATTCACACTCACAACACTTCTCTCTATATATTCCTTCATTCTGCCACTCATTTAATTAATTTACTCCCAAATACTCGCTAAGCATACTATGTCATGCGCATATGTTAGAGACCAAATTTTTTCTCTTCCAATTCTCAATCCACCGGCATGCCCCCTCTGTAACACCCCCTCAAAATCTGATAGATATATATTAAATAGACAAGAGCTCAATGGGTAGCCCTGCCTTACTCCCCTATTAATCTCAACCCAATCTGACACCCTTCAATTTACTCTCGCTCTTAATTTCGTATCCTCATACAATCCCTTTATTATCCGAATCAGTGCCCTATTAATCCTTACCTTCTCCATTCTTTCCAATAACTTACTTCTCACAAACCCATCTTTAGGTCCACAAATAGGAGGTACAACATCTTTTTATTCTTTATCTCTCTGTTAATTATATAATTAATAGTCACTAAGTTGTTCTCCTCCCTCTAACAAAAGCATTTCGAGTATGCGATAATATACCCTTCTTCATTAACTCCTCTAAGCTCCTATTTATGATCCTTGCATACAGCCTGTATAACCCATCCATAGTTGTTATTCCTCTGTAGTTATCCACATCCATTCTATTTCCCCTTTTGTATACAGGTACAATTTCACCTATTTTCCATTTATCCGGCACTTTATTTTCTCCTTTCAAAATTTTATTCATCCCTCTACCAACGCGCTTACTCCCTCTTCATTCAAACAACCCCACACTCCCAAAGGTACCCTATTCGGACCTGCGGCCCATTCTTTTCTTGTTTTTGCAATCTTCCTTCTAACGTCCTAAATGTTTATTTCTCCAATCACATGCTCCATCCACCCACCCAATCTTCGTTCCACTTCCTCTCGCAGTTTCACCTCATGTGCTTTCGCAGTTTCATCAATCATACCCTCTTACTTCTTCGTTCTCCTTCCTACACTTCATTCCTTCCGTTCCCTTAAACTTAACGTAAACCCTTCCTTTTGTCTTCCCAGCACCCCCTTCCTTCTCAAATATCTCCATAATCTTCTCTCACATTTTCTATTATTCATCTCCTTCTCTTCTTTTCTCCCCTCCCTATAAATAATCCTGATTTTATCTGCTTTCCTCTCTTCTTTAGCCACTTTATATTCTTCCCACTCAGCTTCCCCGCGCTAACCTTCTTCAATATCTCTCTTACCCTTATTCTTTTCACCAATTCATTCCACGTCTACCTCCATATTTTCGTATCCCTCCTTTTCCTCGCCTTCTTCCTATTCACTGTTTTCAACCACTCTGGGTACCTCCTCAATACTACTCACCACTTCCCAGTCAACCTTACTCAAACTGTGTACTATCCCTTTTTTTATCATTCTCATTCCATATGGCCAATTCTACCCGTATAATTTTTCCAATTCTGCCCGTATTCTTCCTCACCAATTCCCCCTTCTTCATTCCTACCAAAAAAGCAAAACTATTTTGGGTATATTACTTTTTAATCCTCGTTCGAAACAACGTGTTATTAAGTAATTCCTTATTTAATATTTAATTTCCGCGCATTACAAAAATAGGAAAACTCACTCCAACTTTTAACAGATATAATTTAATAATATCTGTTGAACAACAAGAACGAACGAACGCTTACAAAATAATTTAATTGAATCTTGACTGAACAACAGTTTTCAAATTAATTTATATACAATTTGCAATATTTAACCCATATTTGGAATATGGTGAAAAAAGTTACGGCATTGGTGTGGTGGGGTATGATATACCCCAAAATAATATTGGCTGTCATGGTGTCGAAATTCAAGTCGAAGTAGTAGTGAAAAATTATGACAAATGCACTAACTTACATACAGCAAAATAAAAAAACATTAAACTCATTGTTATTATATGTTTTATTTTTGAAATATAAGCAAAAGTTACAAAACCTGTAATTACACATTATCAAACATTACACAAGTATTTACGTAAAAGAAAACTAATTATTAAAATATAAAATAATAATTAAATTCGAATATTGCACAAAGACAAAAAAAAAATACGATGACTCAAGCATTTGGTAATTAGTTGGAGCAACTTATGTTTAGAATCAAAGATACAGCGTGATTGTTAAATTGAAAGTATCAATTTATTACATAAAAGTTTACTCGTTTCGTAACTATAAACAAGTTAATAATTTGTGCATCTATTAACATTCTCAGGCATTGGACCCTTTGAACAACTTATTTCGCTGATTCACTTTGCTTGAACTAGTTTTTAATAAAAGTTAAATAATAGTCTTGTGCTACGTAAGGCGATACAAGAATATGTTTATTTTGATCTACATTTACAAATTGCAATTGATATGCGTGTATTCTAATTACATCACATGCAATAAACCATTTGTTATACTTATGCTGGGTCACGAACTCTTTTTTATATATTTAAATAGAGCGATATTTAACGTTGGGATTTAATGTTCATAGTTTTTTAAGAATATCAGGGAATATAGGACACACCTAACGTGGTTCCTATTTTCCAAATATTCGCATGTTGCTAAGTAAATTATTTGCCCTACATTTAAAAATATATTAATGAAATAATACACATCATAAAATGCACTGATTGTTTTACGACGTAAGTTTGTGGAGATATCTGGGTTGTCATCTAACGTGGTTGTCATCATCCAAATATCCCGTGTATTTTAGCAACTCCTATTATGTGACATTAACGCTTTCGTGGAATTATTTACTAGTATAACCACCGTAGGATCTACCTGTTAGAAAGTTAATACATCTATTAAAACAGTTTCTTAAATGTTGGATGGAAAATAGAAGGCGTGGTTTCTATCCTCTGGATATCTCTTGTTAGCGTTACTAATATGTTACATGAAATATGAATACAGATAAATATAATGCTGTAAAATGATAATATATATAAAACTAAGCAATCTCTTAGAGTCTACAGATTGGATGAATCTATAGCCTCCAGATATTACCTTGTTTACTGCGTAAACATTACTTTTGGTGCAACTGCTTATTCTATACATATAGATAGATATTTAACTACCGGAAATATAAAATGTTTTGCGATTTATTCCTCGACAAATCATACATCTCTTGCTTATTTTCTGTTGTTTAGGTGCATTTGCTAAATTTGTAGATCGTATAACTGGACGTAATAAGATAAGTAGTCGTAGATTTGATAACCCGTCATTTCTAAATTCTGCAGCAATTTCATGCCTAATTCCTTTAGACACATACGTCGTTTTAGATCTAATATTTATGTATCAGCTTTATACACAACTTGCGACTTCACAGCTGCAGTCTTCAAAAGTGAAAAAAATATACCTAATCGCCAAGACTGTTTCAAGGAACATTATAATTTGCAGATAGTTCATTTAGCATATCTACACCTCCCTTAGTAGGATTGTACAAGCTTACTATTTCCGGCAATTTTTTGTCATCTGAGCTTTTAATGATCATGTCATCATGATGTTAGTTTAAAAAAAAAGTATAATATTTTTGTTTGGCTTTGGTACATTTGACAAAACTTTTTCTTGAAACCCAAACATCACTGAACCAGTTATCGAAAGACTAGTGCTTGAAATTGGAGCTATAAGTCGTTAAACTATATCTTAGGGTTTATTGTTTTGACGAAATGGTCTATCGGAAATGCATGCCTACGTAAACTTCTAAATTCACACAATAAGATGCTTTATAATTAACAAGAGCAATAGTTTTCTACAATATTTTACTGGATTGTTGGAAATACTGCTTAAATGAGTCACGACGTCTAAATGTTTCTAATTTCTCATCTACTGTAATAGATTTACTAGATATCTATGTAGAATTACAATTATTACAATTACAATTATCTTGCCTGTGCTCAATATTGCCAAATTTATAGCGCTGTAGTACTAAGTAAAATCGTTTCTGAGACATAGATTGTCTAAAAAATTCAATTCTAGTACCATCACTGGACCAAATATCATTAATACGTTGCCGATTTGCTACATAAAGACTCTTAAATAAAGAAGCCCAAAATGTGGCCTTATTTCCTTACTATCAGTTTCCATTACTTGGTGCTAATGATCAGCATTATACTTAGAACAACTAATAGCTATTTTTACATATGTGTATAATAGATTGATCGATCTAGCTCTTCTTTATTGAGTGTTGATGTTAAAATTTGGCTCAACCTGCTTTTCGACTTCTTGTACCTTCTTTCTTTTTCAAAGATGGCCTGGGAATTAAATCTTGTTGAAAAACAATGGTATTTTGATGTTTTCCGGTTGAGTTTTCTCCCAAAATGAATCATTTTGAAGCGAATTTGAAATTATGCCTCCTGAATAAAATCTTCTTCGGTAAATACGGATCGGTTTACTGGAAACAATACAGTTTGACGAAAACCATTAACGGCTCTTTCATCACTTTGGATTTTCAAATATGCTTTACCAAAAAGTTCACTTAAGTCAAAATGACAGACCGAGTAATTATTTGTTTTTAAACATAGTATTGCCTCACTATAATATGATTTTAATGCTGCCAATCCAGTTGCTATATTGTGTCTCCATTTCTATCTCCAATAGGTCGAAGAATTTATTTACATTTTCTTTACTAAAACCTAAGGCGTGCACGTACGAAGTTCCAGTAGGTCTTCTAAAAACAGCTTTATGCCTCATTCTGAAGCTATGTAGCCAATATTTGCCAACTGATTTTCTTATTGATGAGAATGGATTGGGAATGTTGTTTTGTATTGCTAATTGAAAAGCAACATTACCTACTCTCGACGCGTCAAACCAAATAACGATTTCACCATCTCTAGTTAGTGCGTAACCAATTCCTCGTCTAAAAAAGCAGGTAGAACGGGCCTACGTCCTAATTTCGTTTGATACGTAATTTCAGGCTTCTCATTTGTTTCGCAAAGCCTAAAAATGGAGCTCGAGGAATATTGCTTGTTTTACTAGCCTTCAAATAACCCGCGTCTTTGGATCTGATGGTGATCACTACAGTGATAACCATCAGATCTTCGTCTTGTACTTAGTTTACTCTTGTACTTAGTTTTAGGGATTATTGATACTCTAGTACTTAAACGCGACTTCTTCAACAAAAGTAAATAATTTTGAAACTAATTTAAGATGCAGACTTAACCAGATAATATGGAATACTATTTCATGTTAGCCGCACTTAGGTATGATGAGGTTAGGATTTTTTTTAAATGTCTAAACCAGAATTAACGCGCAATATCTATACCTTATATTAATCTACAGTCCTTACATGATCTCTACTAAAAGCACTAATTAAAAACCACAAATCGGATTACTAGAATTAAGTTTTCATGGAACTCAACAAAGAATGTGCATGCTTGAAAAACTACTATCAGGTGAATAGCAGCGACAGAGATACGCACGTATTTGCTTTCGCTCTGCAGCTGGCGCTATTATTTTGGCCAATTATATGGTATTCCATATTAGCCGGTGTATTGCACATTACCCTACGCTACTCTATTATCTGTGGTGTCATTACCTATCGTTACTTCTTCGACTTCCATATCATCGTCACATATTTGATCTTCTTGCTCTTCACTTGCCACATCAGAAAGTTCTTTGGGAGCCTTATTTGAGTTTGATTCTTCCCCTAATTGACTATCCTATTTAATAAAGGACTCAAGATCTGACCCTACTTCTTCCCATAATGCTAATAAGAGTTTCTGTTTTTGCTCGTACGACATTTTATTAATACATTCTTGAAATCACAGCTAAATATGATAATATATAAAAACAATAAGTCACAGAGAAAATATAAATACCAAATTAGTGCTTTTAAAAAAAAGTTAGAACAATATAAACACTTTAGAATATTCTACCACGTGTATCAGTAGGACTAGACTGATCAAGTGACTGTAAATATTTTAATTTTAATGTTGTTTGAAGCTACTAGAACATAGATGTCACTGGGATGACTATTTTGAAAGTTATACATTAATTAAGTAGTCGTGGGGTATATCATACCCCACCACACCAACGAGACGTTAAAATAAGTTAAAACTGACAGTACAAACAACTTACACACATTCAAACTAAAACAACTTAGAAGCAGTGTATTATAAAAAAATATTGATTACTATTAGGTAACAGCACATATTATCGACAACACCTTATTAAATAGTAAATCTTATAGAGAAAAAGTATCATATTTGAAACCGGCAAATGTTTTAGATCCGGTGAAAAAATTGTTTTGTAAGAATTATTTTTATTAATTGTAACAATTTGTAGGCATTTGAAACTAAATAATATTTTACTATTTATTCACAGTAAATCTACGTCTGAACTTGCCAACTCAATCCAATGTACTTCCTGTAAAGAATCGACCTCGCATACCAACTCCTGATGTAACTAAAGAGGTAGTGGACCGTGAAAATCGTCTTTCACAAACGAATATTAATTTCCATCAATCTCATATTGGATCAGGAGTAACATTTATGCCTCATCATCTACAATCTAATTATCCTAATGCAAACAGCTATACTTCAGCGGATGTTCCAATGGTACAAGTGGTCTTATCACCGATTCAAGAACTAGATTCTGGATCTGTTAATAACACTTTACACGCTGGTCAACCAGGAACTGCAGCTTTAGCTCAAGCGGTTTTATCACCAGGATTGGGTCCAATTTTAACGACACCGGTTAGCGTTCCCGTTGCTCTCTCTCAATTCTCTACATTAGGATTAACATCAGTTTCTACTAGTCCTTTACTAGCTAGAGCTGTGCCAATAAATACAAGTCCGAATTCATTCCGTGGAATTCATCATGCAATAACAGCTCCGATTCTAACAGAGTTGGTTCCTTCTGATGATGAACTCGAACGCGTCAGTAAATGTAGCCATTCATCTAATATTTCCAATAATTCGAATGTAACTCATGTAACCAATGGTTCAAATGATTCGGGCGGTCTAACAATGACTGCTCCAAAACGCTATACTGACGAATCTGATCATGATCGACGCGCCAATGATCGAAAAATTTCAATGAATACCAGCTTGAAATTGACAAGTCCTGCAGAATTATTACAGGGCCCGCAGTTTTTGCATTTATTCTCCAAACCCGCAATCGACGATCGGAAACTTTCTGTTAATACAATTTCCAGCGAGAAATTAGATCGTTCTCCTTCTTCATTTCAAGAACAACGTAAATTATCTCTAAATACACCGGTAGGCTTATTAAATCCTTCTGAATTAACTGCTAAGTCCAAAGCAGATGTAGAAGAAAGGAAAATATCTGGATCTATAAATTCGACAGATTTGTTTAGAAATTTAAATCTAGATGACAAAAAGTCATCATCAATCGGTGGACCTTTTTCCGATATTTTGAATAATCCGGCTAAAGGTGATGATGCCAGAAAATTGTCCAACAGTATGAATCTTTTGAATACACCAGATGTATTAACAACTAAATCTATATCCAATTCAGAATCTCAGTCGAGAAAAGCTAGTGTAAGTTCACAAACAAATGGACCGTCAAGTATTGGCGGAGCGTCCAAACGTGGCGAGGTTTATGTTTAGAGTGAATTTGATTAATTTCTAGAACAGTTGTGAAAACTTTTATATGTGATGCTAATGAAATAAAACGTAGCTAATTAAAGAAATCGATTATAATATGTCCATCATTCAATGATGGCTTTTTTCTTATATCTGTATATAGTATCTAAGTTTAAGTAATAAATATTTTTTGATTACTTAATATTTCATTTATTCTGTTTTTGTTATAAGTTCCATTATAATAATATGTAATGTAATTACTCACGATATACAGTGAGTCACTTTGGCTTGGTCAGTCGAACATCTTGTAACAAGTGGCTGATTTTTTCTTCAGATCGATGTTGGGGTTTTAGTTTTTGTAGAAGCCTACAAAACAGACAACTTTTTTGTATAAATCAACAGCAACGATCTGCATAAAGAAAATCAATCAGTTGTTAGAAGATGCTCTGAAGAGCGAAATGATGCATCCTAAAGTGAGTAAGTAAGTGTTTATTCATAACAAATATTTTGAATAATATTTTATTAAGTTGATATCAGGAAATATTATATAAATGCATGTAAATGTAAACAAAATTCTCGCGATTCGTTAAATGAAAATGATTATACAATTGGATTAGTTTGGTAACGTAAACAAAACAAAAGATATAGATCATTTTCAATGGCATGCAAAAAAATTACTTAAATGTGCAGACTATTCAACATAGTGTTTAAATATGCTTCGAAGCATTCCCCCATCTTATGCGCGCCCTGCACCTTCTTCTTATTGGATCTAGTGATAAATCTAGTATTTTTTAAATTTAGTCAGTTTTTCACCCCAAATTTTGACAACCGGAAATTCAATGTCGTCCGCCATATTGGATTTTAATTTGACATCTGTCAGACGCCAAAACTATTTATGTCATACCCCGAAATGACCGTCCTTAGGTCACAAATTATTTTAGAACGAGTTGAGATATGGTCTGGAAGGATTTGGTAGAATCAGCCCTAGGCAACTATTGTAATAGTATAATGTTTGTACTTTTTCTAATGAGCACATTTCCATGATGTGGACATGGCGGTGAAAATAATTTCATTAATCCTGGACAATCAGTATATTGCTCCAGATTTAAAGCACCAATATCTCTTCAAAGCGTTTTTTTCTCACTTTCCATCAACGCTTGAAGGTATTGCAATTTCTGGTAACCTTTCACGTAGATTACAGTAATGTTCTCTTTTGCAAGATGGTCCAATAACGAATCATTTAATATATTCCCTTTAATTAAAATATTAACCCTTTTAATTGAAATATTCTTCCTGAAGAAAATTTGCCCTCAGATCTTAATGAAAAGTGGGAGGAAGCTAACAATATTTCAACAAAACTACAAGCTGAAAACTCATTTCCAAAGAGAAGTAGCTGAAAACTCATTACCAGGCCCTTCAAGCAGTTGTTAACATAGTAATATCCGTGTGTCATTTGTGTGTCAAGACCTTTTATTGCCCGCAGTTAAACACACACCAAAGCCGCTAACTGAAATATGTCCTGGAGCAGAAATCTTAACATCTACACAAGCCAAAGAAAAACTACTACTAGTTAAGAGAAGCGCTAAAAGAAATGCTCGATTATCTTCCAATACTAGCAGCAGCAGTAATAGTGGCCGCATGTCTCCAGTATTTATTGTGTCTGACAATTCTGAGGAATTAATGTCTGAAACGTTAGATAATTATATTGATGAAAATAACATAGGCGTGCAATGACTACAAAATATTATCGCTTTAGGGTGTTGGGTCCTTGTAAAATATTGTACAAAAAAGTTAATCTAACATTTTGTTGGCAATATTATTGAGCAAAACGATAGACGTTGGGTCGTCAAATTTATAAGCCAATATAAAAATAAAGTTGTTTGGTCAAAAATCGGAGGGACTTATACGGTAAATGAAAATGACATTAACAAAATTTTGCCACAATCAACCACTGACCGAAGAGGCTTATTTGACCTTTCCAGTATGCTTTAGGGGTTATAATTTATAGTTCTGTACCACTTTAACAAATATTTTCATGTTTTTAATATTTTGTTATACCATGTTGTTTTTTTTTTTTTAGAAAAGTTGCGAATTTTATTTTTAGGTTTATAAAATTTATAACTTTTATACATTTGCCCCAATAATTAACGCATTTGCCCAAACCATCAAAGACCATGTTCTAAATAACTTATCAAACAAAAAAAGCTGATTATTAGATTTAAAATATAGTGGGAGGTAAAAACATGTTAAAAATGTATAGCAATTTTTTCAAAATTTCAATTGTTAATATTTTTATTTAGCAGCGCTATACATTGAAACTAATGAAAATCTGTATTACAATTACCTCACTTCACTTTAATCTGAATATTTTGGAATACGAATTACATGTCTCAAGATTACAAATGTAATTCGAATGTGCTTCAAATGTAGTCCGACTCTGACATTACGCTAGCAATTACCATATCCTATTAAATATCGGATGCTATTTATGGATTAATTAGAGATAAGATTTCGTTATTTGTAAATTTGACTTCTATATGCATTTCCACAATAATTAGTTAATCTTTTATCAATTGATACAGAACCAAACTTTTATTATAATTAAATTAAATTAACTGATTGATAAACGTGTCTCTAGAGATTATCAAATATTTAATCTGTTACCCATTTTTCAATCTGATAATTAGTTTCATATTAAACAGGGAATAATATCAGTAATCTGATCAAAATATCTGTATTTATTATGTTATTAAATTATTTTAGTAACAAATGATTTTAAAACATGTCAAATCTAAATCTAGATCATGTAATTAAAAAGTTATTGGAAGGTAAGCTATTTCATTGTACTGAAATAAAAAAAAATATATACATAATTATATATGGTTTTAGTAAAGAACAGGAAAGACAAAAAAGTGAATTTGAAAGAAGATGAAATTAAAGAAATATGCATAAGAGTTAGAGAAGTTTTTCTTAGGCAGCCAACTTTGTTAGAACTCGGCACTCCAGTACAAGTTGCAGGTATGCTTCAAATTATAACTTTACGTTAATATGTTGGTTCAGAGGCTTGGTTTAAACCCGCTGGCATAACAAAATGCCACTGTACTACTGGCAGTGACTGTATCTGACACGCCTACAGTGGCGGATGTAAAGAACGGGAGAGAAGAGACAACCTGCTTTTTGTCTGCCTTCTGCCGTCCAAGAACGCTATATTGAGAACGTTTAAGGTAGATTTTTTTTAATGACAGGCATCTGTTGCATGGAAGGAGTATGAAATTTGCTTCAGAGAGGCACTATTCTCTTAGTTATTTTCTCCAACGCTTTACTGTTTTTCTTGGGATAGCTTATAAGTTATTTTAAGAAAGACGGAGATTTATTGCAGTTTGTACGTTTCTTCTGATGAAAATTACATTACAAAAAAAATGTTCTATGAATAGTAAATTTTAGAAACCAACAATCCCACTCACATAAGCTAAAAATGAGATGAGGACCGACAATAAACTAAAATATAAAATGATGAATCACTAGCTATTCCTTGCCTGGATTTGCCGCACTTCTGTGGCGAAATGTGCAACAATAGTGATTAGGTAATAAAAGCGATTAGAATTAAAATAACCACGAACAAACAGTAACCATTTACCTTCACAGAAACAGTTAACATCTTTCCACTGCCTTTTGGGAATGGCTAATAAGGAGGGGACAGGAGCAATAAGATGGTCTACAGTTATACCAGCCTCCTTTCCTGTTAATCACAACTCGTTCGCGAATTACTGCAAATTTATTTTAGTTTTAGCGCGAGACCTATAGGTTTGTTCGCCTGAACTATTCACAAAATAGATCTTCATATATCCGAGGGCTATAATAGTAGCTTACGTTTTGCAACAAAAAACCCAAGTGAAAAGAAACATTTTTATTATTTAAATTTGAAAGCCACAATCTTAAACTATGTTTCAACGTAGTCGTCGTTCACATTAATGTATTTATCATAACGGTGCACAAGCTTATTAATTCCATCGTTTTAAAATTTTGCCACCTGAGACTTCAATCATTAATTCAGGCCTGTCAGCATTTACGCGTCGTCGTCATAGCGCTGCGTTGCGAGCCAGATCTTCATGTTTAGAAACAAGTGGTTGTCGCTTGGCGCAAGATCGGAACTGTGCGGCGGATGATCAAACACCTCCCATCCAAAACGATCCAAGAGTTATCGAGTGCGATTGGCCGTTGTCATGAATAAACAAAACCTTGGAACCCAATTTTCCCCGACGCTTGTTTCAAATCGCTCTTCTTAACTTTTTCAGTGTTTCACAATATCTCTCAGAATTTATTGTTGAACCACGTTCGAGTAAATCCACCAGAAGCACACCCTCCTGTCCCAAATTTGCAAATATTTCGTTGGTTTCATGTTTTACCTAGTCACACAAGTCACATATTTTTATAAGTCAAATGTTTTAGCCAAGTCTTGTCCCCAGTTACGGCATGATCGGGAAGTGAGTCACCATCTCTCTCGTAGGCGTCGAGAAATGTCAACTCTGCTGCCAGGTGATGTTTTTTTGTGGTCTTCTAAGAAGAGTTTCGGTACCCATCTGGCACAAAAGTTATGGTAGTTTAACTTTCCCGTCACAATCTCATACGTGAAATTTGAAGATAATCAAGCGATAACTCCGTAATTGTGAAGCGGCGGTTTTCACGAATCCTTTCATTGATTTTCGCCACCAGTTTATCAGTCACAATGGTCGGTCGGCCACTTCCCTCTTTTTCGTGCACGTTAGTGGGGCCATTTTGAAACTTAATACACCACTCCCGTACTCCGCCTTCGCTCATTACATTGTTTCCTTACACTCTACAGAGTTTCTGATGAATTTCAATTCGTTTGTAATTTTCCGCCAACAAAAACCTAATCACCGAACGCACCTCGCACCTCACGGGAATTTATATTGCAGCACACATTTTAAAAATTCACGGTGAACAAAGCAGAAGCAGCACAAACCTCGTGCTACCACAGTTGAATGCTTACTGACTTAGGGTACGGTCTGACACCAAGGTGGTGCTACTAATCCCGCCCCCAACCTTACCACGCCAAAACTTAAGTTACTATCTGGATAGCCCTCATATATTTTACTGATATGCCAGGCCCTAATTACAGCGTGGTGGCATATGATTTTACCTGCTGACAAATATATTCCAGTCCTTTCGAACTGGTAAATTTAATACTTGGAGCGCGAGGGCGAATTTTGGTCTATCTGCTAATGGTCTATTTTTGTCTGTTACTTTCATATATAGCTAAGAGAACAAACGAGTACTATTTGATACAACAACAATATTTACAGAGTTTGCACGACACATTTGGCTAAAAGTGCAATGTAGAACAAACAAATGTAATAAAAATTGAAATTAGTATCAACGTTTAAAAAAATTAAAGATAAATAAAATCGAAGCATTTGAGAATACAGGAACGTGAAAGAAGCAAATTGCCAGCATTGCTAACACCTGTGTTTCCACATAATTCATTTCAAAGTTATACGACATAGCATAGTAAAATAGGGATATCTGCGTTGCAGAATAGTAAATGATTTTGTATGTTAGGACAATGTCCTCAGAGGCATTCCGAAAGACTTTGCAATTTTCCATGCCTTGACATTCTATTGTTTTAACTACTTTCTTCGAAACCAGCGCCTGGATGCGTCACAGTGCACACAATAATCGGTGAAGGTATATACCCGGAGTGCTTCAAAATCTAAGTTATTCCTGTACAAAAAAAAAGGAAGATGTTCATGAGTTCATCAAATTATAAACCGATTACCCTTGTCCCCATATTCTTAAAAAAAATTTAAAGTGTAATTTATCAGCAACTATATGAATAGTTTGAGCAAAAGAATTTATTGCAACATCAGAATTGATAGAAATCATTGTAAATGGCTATGAAAATAAGAATATCGTAGGTGTTACATTTTGCGATTTAAGCAAAGCATTCGACAGTGTTTCACATGGAATATTGGTACTACAATTAGAACTAACTACATTAACAGGTACTACAGAACTAACTAAATGCACACTCTAGTTTCCACAAGGTTCAAGGTTTGGAAATTTGATGTTTATTATTTATGTCAATGTTCTACATCAATTAAATAAAACCTTCAATGTTATAAAATTTGCAGATGACACAACCATCATAAATAAAATGTCTTGTATTGAAGGATTAAATAATTCAATGAAGAATGCAATGGAAAATATAACTGAATGGTTTCTGTGTAAGAAACTAACCAAAAACAGAAAATATAGTATTTACGTTAAAGAAACTTGATAGTAATTTAGAAAATCCGGATTTTGTGAAATTTTTAGGGGTACTAATAGAGCCGCATTTAACATGAGAACATTGTATAAAAATCTGAAGCAAACTATCCTCAATTGTATTTTAATTGAGAAACTTAAAAAAATATGTGACCACAAATGTAGTGAAAATGGCGTACAACTCACTTTTTTATTCAACATTATCATATGCAATTATAAACTGGGCCAACTCTCCGTATTGATAGGGTATTTGGAGTACAAAGAAGAGCAATACGAGTATTAGCAGGATTAAAATATTGGGAAGACACAAAATTTTTAAATATGGAAATCTTGACCGCACCTTGTATGTACATATATATTGGAATCTATTAAATATCTATAGAAGCATGAGAGTGAATATAGCACACATTAAACAAAGCACGAACATAATATACGTTATAAAGGAAATATACAACTGTCATATCATAAAATACACAAACGCAAGTCGACAAAAAAAACTGCGCACCTAAATGTTATAATAAAATGATTAAAAAACTGTTAAATAAAGTATAGGAGCTACTCATAAGTAAACCATATTTTAGTTTCGATCAGTTTCTCAAAGATAAAACTGAATGGACATAAGTCAGGATAGTAATCAGCAAAGAAGTTGATTTTGATGAATCTGTGTCTGCGTATGTCTGTGACTAGTGTATCGATAGTGTTCTGTTTCTCCGTGTCCCTTTCCTTTTCCTTTCCTTTTACACTCATAATTTCTGTAATTTTCTTTTTCTTTGTTGTCTTGCTGAAGATCTAATTTTTGTATCTTTTTCAGCTCATGCTTCTTTTCAATTGTGGCTTTAAATGGAGAACTCGTTAGGATCTATGACATCTATTTTTCGCATTTTTATTGTAGGAGTAACTTTTGAAGAATGAAGTATTTTCTTTGGAGAAATTATGTGTGATGTAGATGGCTGTTCTAGACTAATGTCAACAACACCGAACTCAGAGGTTCGTCATTTTGTGCTACTTTCGATATCTTAGAAACTGCGTTTTTTCTTTTTCAATAACGTCATGGCGCTATTATCGCAGCTTTCCATCATTACAGCATTGTCACTATTTAAGTCTGAATTTTCTATTCTGTGTCGTCATTTTTGTCTCCCGTATCAGTCGCAACGACATTTTCATTTATTGGAGAGTTTTCATAAACGGAGGCAGCTGCGAAATATAAATCGGTAAACAAATTTCTATTATTCGGAAAAATTCCAGCCTCCCTAAAACCACTGGTGTTGTTTTGCACAGTAGCACCCTTTTCGTAGGCAGTGCACACAAGTCGGGCAATGTCGAACTGGGTTACTTTTCTTCCAGGATGGTTTTTTTGGAATGTGCCAATAGCTTGCTCAAAAATCACTTTAAATGAACGGTGTCTGCTAAATTTATAGGTTCCAGATTCTGAGGTGTAGTGTGGTCGCCAAGAATCAATAAAACGAGTCTATCTGTTGCTGGTGTTGTTTTTTCGATAAATATTTTTCTCCAATTGTTAAAGGCATTGTTAGTTATCTAGCCAGAATCAGAGCACCAATCTTGGGTTCGTATATTGAAGATGGCCGTGTGTCTTTATGTGCGTAGCGACGCGGGCGACTGTCACGTGTTTTGATTTTAGAGGTAACTCCTATCGTGCCCGCTACTTCCATCTTGCGTTTCCTAGGTACTTTTATGCTGAGTTATCATAAAACGTAAAGTCTCACATTGCGGAAAACTAGAGTGCTGCGTGCGATTAAATAAAGAGAAATCCTCTTAGGTGTTTAATCGAATTAATAAGAATTTTGGCATGCGTGTAGAAAATAGACATAAAATATTAAGTGGATGCAATATACGAGGCATGGTCAAATGAAGGTATTACATGAGCACTAAATATCCGCAGAATAAAGAATTGTCTTATTACTTGTCAGAAATATTATCATCAATATGTAGGAGACCTTGTTAATAACGTAAGATCAAGTGAAACTCAACACAGGGTTATAGCAATTCCATTACAGCATTCCACTGTGAAGAAATATGCCTCTATTCTCCGTTTGTTCTAGAGTTAAGGAGAGAAATCCATTGATATTAATTGCAGCAGAATATGGAATACGTAAATTCATGTTTTACACCAACAAGTGTCTGAATCAAAGCAGTGAATGCCTTCTGTACTTGATACTTGCAAAGTCGACGAGGAAAATTGTGTTGTGACGCTGTTGCAGTCGGCAGTTGATTTCGGCAGTCGCAGTTTTAGTGAAGAAAATCGGCCATTAAAATCAAAAGCCAAAGATCTCTAAGTAATTTACTTTGCTTGAGCACATTTGCACTTGTATCATTTGCAACTATCCAATATTTGAACTATATGCATCCTTGACTATTCATCTTGTCCCAAATAAAAAGAAATTGCTCATTTGCATTCTAATGACAATGGCATCTCAAGTGGCTCATTTTGGCCAATAAGAGATCCATTTGCTGAAAAATGAATTTTAATTTATAGTAAGGTTACTCAAGTGCATGAATGTCTGTGCAGACCGAAAGAATGATTTTAGGATTTTCAGAACTGCGAAAAGCACTTTCAGAACTACGAAAGAGGTGCATAGAACTCAACGGGAACTACTTCGTAAAATGGCGTTATTGATTTTAAAAGTTTTATTTCATTTTCTTTCGTTTGATTAATACATTATTATTTATTTTATCAGGTGATATTCATGGTCAATTTGAAGATTTATTGAAAATATTCACGTTTGGTGGTTATCCTCCAGATGTAAATTATTTATTTCTTGGCGATTATGTAGATCGTGGAAAGCAATCCCTGGAAACAATATGCTTATTGTTTGCGTATAAAATTAAATATCCCGAGAATTTTTTTATGCTCAGAGGAAATCACGAATGTTATTCTATTTGCCGTTTATATGGATTTTATGATGAATGTAAGTACTGTCATATATTTTTCAAAATGGAAATTTACAGATAATTGAAGGAAATTTAAAATGAACACGGCTAAAATTTGCAGTGGTTCGCTTTTTAAGCTCAGAACAGATAACTGGATCCAGATACTTGGATCCTGTTTTAATTTGCAACTTACTGGGACCTCTTTAAACTAAATCATAATCGGTAATTTCTAACGATAGGTTTCATTGTCCAAACACAAAGAGTGTGGACCCCTTGTCCACAGACTTTGTTCAATTTGTGCCCTACGGACCGTACGTACCAAATCGTGCGAACCAAGATGAATAGTTATTTTGATCACACACCACGTTTAGTGGAATTTATGCGCTGAACATTGATGCCCATCGAAAGTGTTTCCTAGCAGCGGCAACGGTAATAGCAGTAAAAATGTAAATGGAGAAAAAAATTGTACAACATAGTGCAAGAATTAGCTTTTAAAACAAAAGACGCTTTGTCATGTCAATGTATTAAGCGAGTTAAAGTTTGAATCAGGAGACTGGCATAATTATTTACCTATGGACAAAGCGACTTATTTTTAATTGTTGCAACTAGTAATATCGCTAATAACCAAACAAAATACGCATTTAAGGGTACAACCAACCTTCATAAGAGACTTACAGCTCCTTTACGAATCATTGATGGAGGTAGAAATTAGGAAAACTTAAAATTCTCAGTCGTAATTTCGCTAAAACGGTAGGCCAAATTATTCCGAAACTTGCTCCTGTACCCGTCCTTTTGGATTATATCAATTTTTTTAGTTTACTACAAAAAACGCCCTTGTAGAGAGTCTATTTTTTACAACCATTTCTCTTGACGCATTTCCGTTCACTTCTTTTAGTTTATTTACTAAGTCTTCATAGACGATATCCTTCATATCTTACTGCATGCTAGAACCCATTAAGAACCCAAACCTTGTTTACTACAGATTTTCGCCAGTAGTCTCTCCAGGTAGCCAACTGTCTTCCGTTTCGGACTCCTAGCATCCGAAGGTCCTCCGCTACGTCATCCAGCCATCTAAGTTTACATCCAGCCATTCTCTGGATGTAGCTGAGCTAACGTACACTTCTTGCCTCGATGTCTGACATGATCGATGGAGCATTATAGAGGTCTTCTAATTCTTTATCGGTTCTTATTCGCCACTAATTGTTGTCGTGTTGTATAGCACCAAAAATCTTGCAGGTGGGTTCTTTTCTTTTTTCCTGACAGTCCAAGTTTCTGAACCATACAAAACCACTGGCTTAATCATGGTTTTATACACCGAAGTTTAAATTTTTTCGCGACAAGGCAAGATTTAAGTAGCTTCTGGAAGCTAAGGAAGCACTGATTCCCGGCCGCTACTCGTGCTTTGATGTCGTTGGGTATACCGTTGCCATCTGATTGAGTTCGTTGTGTTTATCAGATATTTTGTCTTCTACTAGTTGACGTGCAGGCCCATTTTCTTAGCTCTGTTCTCTAGTGTTTGTACGTTCTTGTTTAGGTGGTTGATGTGTGCGCGTAAAATAGAAATGTTGTGAACGAAGGAGAGACTCTGGAATATTCTATTAAATATTATGCGTCCCAGGTTTCTTAGTAATTTCGTCCTGAGGGATTCCAAAGTGATGTTGAACAGGGTACCTGATATTAAGTCCCCTTGTTTAACACCATTATATATCAAATTGCTCGGAAAGTTCGCCGTGCACTTTGACTCTACGATTCGTATGGAGCAACGTCATTCGTACGAGCTGTTTCAGTTTCATTGGTATACCAAGTTCCTGCATTGCGTGGCAGAGCTGCTGACGGGACACACTGTCGTAGGCGCCTTTAAAATCGACATAAAGTTTGGTGGACCGTTACGTTATATTCATAACACTTCTCCAGAATCTGCCTTTGAGTAAAGATCTGCTCTGTCGTCGACCTTCCAAGTCTAAACTCACTTTGGTGTTCGCCGATAGAAGCTTCTGTGTCAGTTAGAACCGATAGAATCTCGCTGAATCTCGGTGTCGCCGATAGAATCTCTCGTTGAGGACTTAAGCAAAGATGTTCTACTCTAGGTTGAGCAACGATATCCCCCCTGTAGTTTTCGCAATGCGCCTTATTGCATTTTTTACGCAGAGGTACAATAACCAACATGTTCCATTCCTCTGGCATTTCCTTTCTTAACTAAATGTTTTCAATAAAGTTGTGCATTTCATCTATGAGTTTTGCTTCTCCATACTTGAACACTTCTTCCAGGAGTCTGCCAGGAGACATCCCCCATCTTTTCTCCATCTTTTGAGGACCATCTAGATCTCCATTTGTGATACCCCAGTGCCGCGGCACTTAATTGTATCTGGCTTACACCCTCTTTCCACTTCCTTATGTTCTTTATAAAGTTGTGGCAGTGCTTTTGTATCTGCACAAGGTCTTATCCGCTCTTCTTTTTCCTGTTGTAATCTAGTCTAGTTGCTCTTGTGCCTCTAATCTCATTTCGATCGCTCACGTCTCGTCGCTGTCAAACCATTCGTTCCTCCTAGTGTTTTTATTATCCCCGAGCGTCTCATCTGTGATCTTTAACAATGCAGTCTTAAGATCGTGCTAATGGTCGTTAGGTTCTTCATACTCAGGAGCGAGGTTGTTCTAGATTTCTTCTTTAATCTGTTGCTGAAATATTAAGCGCATACCAGGGCTTTTGATATTGCCTTTGAGTTTAAAGTGCTTGGTTCTTTTCATTCTTTTATATGCCCTAACGTCCAATATATCAGTGGGATGTCTTTTCTGGATCAACACATGATCTATTTGATTGGATGTTACTCTGGTGATTTACATCTTGCCTTATGGGTGTTTTTGTGTTAAAAATGAGTGCTGCTAGTTGAAAGATTTTTCCCGATAACAAAGAAGACAAGTTTGAGTCCATTATCGTTGAACTCTTGGTGGATACTATGCTTCCCAGCACACGGCCTGAAGGCTTCTTCACGGCCAACTTTGGCATTTATGTCACTTAGAATTAATTCGACGTGATTCTCAGCTGTATTCCCATATGCACGTTCTAGTTGGGTATGAAAGGTCTCCTTTTCGTCATCTTCAGAATCTTCGGTAGGGGAATGTTCGCAAATGGCATTCATATGAAAGACTGTTATTTTGAGTCTAAGCGTGCACAAGTGTCCATTTATGGGGTAAAAATTCAGTACTGCCGCTTTGTTTCTAACCGATTCCGAGTTGACCTGTTCTGCTGGATTTCGGAAGTAGTATTCTTTCTCCAGCATACTTCTTGTAGATCAGCATGTTAATATTATGCTCTCTTTGTTTGTTCGGCAGATTCAGAAACGCTCCCACTCAGATGATTAGCTCACAATTCTTAGATGATTAATTCGTAATGGTAGCCTGGTCGGCTTTCTAAAACCGTCCGATTTCCTATATAAGTAGGCATTTCCGTAACAGCTTATTTTTCCCCAATCAGGTTGTTAGCCTGACGTGCAACCACCTGGGGGGAGCGGGGGGGGGGGGGGTGCCCCTTTACAACGGTTTGGGTCGCAGTCGATTTTATCGAGTTGGGACCCTAGCCTTTGAAGATTTTTCTACAGCCTGCAAGGCAGCAGGTGCGGGGATTTGTCTTCCGCCTTTTCTGCCGTTGGGTGTCTCACTCATCCCATCCACATTCATAGTCGTTAACAATCTCCAAGATAGCGGTGCTGGTTTTTGGTCCGCCCTTGGTTTTTGATTTCCTAGGTAGCCGTTATATCTATTGAGCTTTCCCCTATCCGCCACTTATTGGCCGATTGGGGACCAGCATCTCCACACGGGTATGCCTGTCGTTGTCATTTTTTTGTTTAATTTTCTACTGACATGGATAATTTTTGTACAAATGACTAAAATCGTTTAAAATTTCTTCGGAATTCGTCGCTGTGGATAGTGTGGCTATGTAATATGTACTGAATGAACGAGCAGTTCACAAGTTGTAATTCAGGAACGTACACTTTTGTCCGTACGTTCCAGAAATCTATCCAAATCAGATTTTGCAGGGCGGTGTAACCGTAGTCTTTTTCTCCACACACTACATGTTTAGCACGCCGAATAGGTCCGTGCGAACCTGTACGCGCGAATAGAATGATGTCTGTGGGCCCCTTTAATTTTAATGAGATACTGTTCGTGCAATTTTTCTTTTTTTTTTTTTACGTATGAAGTGGAGAAATCTTCAAAAGGCGAATGATGCTCGAGCAAACAACAGTGTGGGACTTCTACCGCACTAAACTCCACTCCCTCTAGGGATTGTATATAGGTTTGGGAGATACGAGAGTTTGTTTGAAGGAGGCTTTAGGATTTATCATCCTCTTCAGCCTGGAAATGTAGTCTTGCAATCTGCGAAAACGATGTTTTAAAGCTTTTTAGCTTCACTTCTACCCGCTTTAGTAAGTTGTTGGAATACCTGTATTGAAGTCGATCTAGCGCGCAGGCAATTAAGTTGGAGTCCCGTTAAGGCTCGACCACACAGAAAGCAGCCTGTCACGGCGGGAAACGATCTCTGAGCGAGGCAATCAAGCGGTCTAGTTATATTATGCAATGTTGCATCATCTCTCTCAGACAGAACAAGGTCTACCGTTTCCCGCTACTCTCTGTCGCGACGACAAGCAATCCGGTAGTACAAATCACAGCCTTATCGCAATCGATTAAAATCAGTGACCGTACTGAAATATTTAAAGAAACTGTGCGTAAATACACGATAGTTCACCAAACATTATAAAAATGTTTAAAGAAGGCTGAAGCATGGAATAAGATATTTTAAGAACTCAACATGACAAGTAAGTATCATTTTATTGTAATTAATTTAATTATAAACAAAAATTACATTACATTTATGTGTTTTTTTACATAAGCATTACATTTATGTGATATTTTATGTTACGTTGTTTCTCCTGTCAAAATAATCAGCAAAACGTTCGCGTATTTAAAGTGGAGAAGTGGGTAACCTTCGATTTGTTAATCCAGTTATCACAAATGTGCATATAGGCCCGCACTCTTCTAGAATCTCTGCAGCTTGCCACTGTCTGTTATTATTCTTTGATATAACGTAATGGTGCAAACAGCAAGCTGCTTTTACAATGTAATCCCCGGTTTCAACATTTGCCTCTGTAGCTTTTAAACATACCCGCCATTTCATTGCCAATATACTAAATGCGTTCTCAAGTGTACTACGGCTGAGATGTAAATTGAATTGTTTCTTTCGGGCATTCTTGATTAGTCGATTTAGGGTATGGTCTCATTAAATAAGTGCAACGCCTTCATCACCAAGCCAAACCTGAGGAACTGGACCCGGCCAGTGGCATCGGCGCGGTGGAATAGTTTTTCCATCAATGTACTCTCGGTAAAAAAACTGAATTTTAGAAAATACCGGTATCGATGTGCTATCCGCAACTTGCTATATCAACTACCACGCATTTGTAGTTTGGATCAGCTACTGCTAGAACAACGAGTGAAATTTTTTTTTCTAGTACAAAAACTGCGAGCCACTATTATCTGGGCATTTCAGTTTGACATGTTTTCCGTCTATTCTTCCAATGCAGTTCGGAAATTCCCAAAGTTTTGTGAATCCTTTCTCAGCTCTCTTCCGCATCTCTAATATAGGTTCAGGTAAATATTTTAGCTGTAGAATTTTCCAAACTTCTCGGCACAATTCCTTCACAATATTGGAGATTTTATAACGTTCCAACGGAAAACAGAAAGCAATGGTCTGATGTGTTGCCTGTAGCCAAACGTCTGAAAAAGTCAATGCCTCGTTAACTTAACAAAGTTATTGTATGTATTGTTTCATGGTCGGACTCACCAAATAAGAAATAATAAAAATTTGTTTCAGATGATGCCGCGGAAACAAAAGGGAAATATTTATGTTACTCGTATATGAAGTTCAAGAAGAGCAAATGGTCATGGAGTAGTCAAGTGTTATTTATGGATGCGACGCTTTAATAGCGCATCAGAGCAGCAATAGAACACAAGCGAGAAGAGAAATTAAAGATGAAAGCCCATCATCAGAGCTTATGTCGCCTCTGGCGAACAACAACGATGAATCGAACCAACTCCATTCACCACCTGAAATGCTCCCTCTACTTTCAGCGAATAAGAAGAGGAACTCACATAGTAAACCGCCAGGGAATTTTTCTGCAGACTCACAGGTTGACAAAGTAATTAACTTTTACAAAGCAAGAAATCACGAAGCAAGAAAAACAGATTGACGGGATAGATCACCTGTTTCTGAGTTACGCTGCAACTTTTAAAACATTCCCGACAAGGACTCAAAATCAATGTTACAGTTAAAGCTTGCTACTTTCTTCTCAGAATCTGAACTGAATGGGCTTCAAGAACAGGAGGTACCACGAACAACATCGCCAGCATTTTCTACTTGAAGATCAATTTAATATGAGACAATGACTTGACAACTTTTAACTACGCTGAGGTATCAGAGGATTATACCAGGGGATCATGTTTGATTATAAATAGATAGTGACAATACATTCCTCTCTGCGCGTGATGTATTTCAAAATTTTAATACTAATAATTAATAACTATTTTTAGTTCGAAGTTGATTATTTGTAATTACATTTATCTCTTGTTTTTATAATAAACATTTATTGTATAATATTTTTATACAATAAACATTTATTGAACATTTATTCTATTGTATAATAAAGTTATTCTGGTTTTATAGCCACCGAGCCATATATAATTAATTTTAATAGGAAAGTAATATCAACTATCACAACAAATATCTTAAAAAAACGACTTGTACAAGATGTATGACGTCATTTTACTTATTATTTATCTCTTATTAGGATCTTCAGCATGTTCTTATAGTAGCATTGGACGCAACATTTAGAAAGCCACACCCTTCCACGGTATGCTACAAGCCGGGCTGATGAAAGAATTGAAAATTTTTATTATTAATATAAACTTTTTGAATGCAACTCACATTACATATAGGTAGATGAAATGGGTAAGTGACGATTTGTATGAGTTGATGATATATAGGTATTACAACATCTGAATGAGAAGAGGAATGTGAAATAAGGCAACATTGATAGATCTAATCGATATTATAAAATGAAGACTGACAATTTCTACATTTGAACCCTTAGCCATGTTCTTTCTCGCTCATGAGGAAATGTCCACACAGCCAATATAAATCGAATGTAAAATGATTCTGGTTTTATACCCACCAAGCCGTATATAATTAATTTTAGTAGGT
Organism: Adranes taylori; assembly: GCA_009867245.2. NCBI lineage: Eukaryota > Metazoa > Arthropoda > Insecta > Coleoptera > Staphylinidae > Adranes > Adranes taylori. Next base: position 7,221 of record WYDF02269232.1, on the reverse strand, counting down.
GTGAAGAGAAGAAGTGAGAAAAGTTAATATTCACAATACAAATTTTCAATTCTTTCATCATCCCGGCTTGTAGCGTAGTGAGGAAAGACGTGGCTTTCTAAACGTTGGGTCCGATGCTACTATAAGAAGATGCTGAAGATCCTTTATAAATAATAGGTGAAATGATGTCATACATCTATGCAAGTCTTTTTTAAGATATTTGTTGTGATAGCTGATATTACTTACCTACTAAAATAAATGTTATCAGTACGTTTCATAACTTATCTTAAACAAATCGCTAGTCTTTGCCTAGTTTTAATTGCTTTTCTCCAATTCGTTCGCACTTTCCAATCCACCATTTTATCAAATCATGCAATTCCTCGACACGTTTTCGCGACATACAAAAATACTTGAAAAACCTATCTTCATATGACATAAGCTGTGGTATTCACCTAACTTTCTCTTATTGATTTCATGCACCCAACATAGTCGTTGTTTTTTGTGTTTTGCAAAGTAGGAGGAGTTGTTCTTTGTCCGAGCTCATACTCAATAACAATATCCAAATAAATATGAAACCCACTACATTTATTCTCTAGAAGTAACCGATCAGACTGAATCGCTCACAAAAAGGTATCGCGCCCTATGTGATGTCCCCATAACGCAGACCGACTCGACGATCGCTGGATCGCTTCCGCCACGACAGACCGCCTACTCTGTGCTGAGCCTTTATTCTTAAACATACTTTGTAATTGTAGGATTGTTAGTACTGCTAAAAGGAAGACCTGCCCTTAATGGCTGTTATAAATTAGCATTAAAACTTAAGCACATAATTTTCAACATATTTTTGTAGGTAAACGGAGATATAATACTAAACTATTCAAGATATTCACTGATGTATTTAATTGTTTACCGTTTGCTGCAGTGATTGATGAGAAAATATTTTGTTGTCATGGTGGACTCAGTCCAGATTTGAAAAATTTATCTCAAATACACTTAGTTAAAAGACCAGTGGCAGATCCTACATCTGGTATAAAATATTTCACTACTTACATTTGTAATTTCACACATATTATTTAAATAATTTTTTTGAAATATTTAAAATCGGCGCCATAATTTTTAAACCAGCATTCAAATAAATTGAATAAATTTGCAAATTTATAAAATATCAGTGCTTTATAAAGGTTTTTCTATGTAATTAGATAGTATAGATAGTAATTATAGAATTATTTAACACAGATAGAAGAATAGTAATCATAAATCCTCTAGATTAGCATCAGAAATTTTACTTTAGTATTATACATCATATACCTGTGAGCGGTTACCCATGATGAGACTCAGAGACGGCTACCACCTATTACAGAAATGCTCCATTTATCCAGCCTGGTTTTTTAAGCTAATTCAGTGGCCCATGCAGTTAATATATAGTTTTCGAAATGATTTTCTTATCTAATTAATTCCAAATTTCAATTCCTGACACTTCGACAATTCTATCTATATTAGTAACTCAATATAGATAGAACGAATATAGATAGAATTGAGTTACATTTTTCACACAGTTCATTTTTCAATATTAGATTTTGAAAATATATTTTCTTCTACTCCAGAAAAGGATATTCAAGATAATGAAAAGAAATAAGATTCAATTTTATTTGATAGATCAAAATTTTGTAAGAATTGACATAATTTTTGAATTAGTTAATGAAAAGAAGTTTTAATGATTTTTTTTTGATAATACTGAATATTTTACTATCTTCGAAATTTTTGAGCCCAATCAAAATTTTCGAAATGTTTTTGACAGAGAAATTAATTATTATAATTTGTTATATAATGTAGATTCAATATTGAAATCTCCTATTCAAAATGTTCGTAATTTTCATAGTATAACTCTACATCTAACAACATTATTTTTGATAAAAAAAAGTGCATTGTTAAACAAAGTTTTGTCCCATGTTTTAACATTAAATTGATTTGTTAAGAGATTGCTATTGATATTGAATACATTCTTGAGTGTAACTCAATCATGAATAAAAATTTTCTGAAGTCACAATTAACAAAGATATTAAATTATGAATACAATAGAATTCAGTTAAATAAATTTAATTTAATTTTCAAAAAGAAATGAATAACACGAAAATGACAGATAGTAATTTTGTTTTTACAAAAACAGATAAAGAAAATTGTCTTTTAATTACTAAAAAAAGATTATATTATGAACCGTAAAATTATTTAACTGAAAAGAATTTTTAAAATCGATTATAGATTTACATTCTAATATTGATTTATATAATAAACTTTTTTGTTAAATATGAATGAAATTATTCCTAAAATGTACACTGCGACAAATTCATAAACAAGACGATTTCCTGTCCGACCTGTTGTGCCATTTATAGGATTTTATAGTTCAAAAGTAGCATTTTTTATAAGGTATCAAGGTACTTTTGATGTAAAAGATCTATTTCCTTCTGTGCATCCGGACGAATGTTTAGATATGATTACAGAAGAACTTATTGACAATGGCATAGCTGATTATGAAATTTGGGCTATTTTTGATTTAGTTGAAATTTGTTTACATAATAAGTAGAGAGGATTGGCCGACTCTAGGCCCGGAACTTCCGGTGTCAAAGCACTACCTCACAAACTCGATGGAGTCCCACCAAGCAGGCGTTGCCAGCCTAAAAACAAATTTAAAAAAATATTCTACTTTCTTGTTAGCATCACAAAAAATCAAAGGTAAAGTAATAAAAATTCAAGTTTCCCGCAAAACTGTCAATGGTGTCACCGCCGCCATATTGATTTTTCCAATGATAGCAGTCAAATTCAATACATACTATACTAGCTTCATAATTTATTCAGTTACCATCTCTATGTACATATTATTTATTAATGCATCACCAAATTATTTCCAAAACACCAAATTATATCTAATTACGCCATCTAGCACCAAATTTACAATGCAATATACACCAGAAAACTGTAAAAATGCAGGAATCTGCCAAATTTAGGTAACCAACAGCACACATAGTGTTCTATGGCGGGCATTCGCGTTCGTGTGTAAAACCATAATTTAGATATGTCATGAGATGTCGTAAGATGTTCGCGTTCGTAAGCAATAACATGGTAGGGATATGTCGCGAGATGTTCGGGGCCTAGAATGGGCAAATCCTATCTACTTTCAGAATTTTTGTATTTTTAATTAGAGAATTTGCTTGAATCGATAGGTAAAGGTTTATCAATAGGTAATCCGTTACTTCCGTTAATTGCTGATTTATTCGTGAATAAGTTTGAAAAAGATTTTTAAAAATGCATAACAATGTTACAATTACAACATTACAATACAATAGTTAAAGCTATTACAAAAGATAAAAATTGATTTAAATAGAAAATTAATTTAAATTGAAAATTATTTTTGGTTCAAAATTCAACAATAGATTTATTTAATTTTAATTTTAAAGGTAATGACCCTAATTTTTGAAAATGTTATCTAATTGGTAAAAGTAATTTAATCACATTTAAGATTCTCTTTTTTCATGTTATAATTCAATTGCGTAAATTAAATAATACTACTTGATACGTTTATTTGTCATTTGAAGTATTTATTCTAGAATGTAGTGTGACGATGATTGAATAAATCGATATAACTAACAACATTAATTGGATTTATATGTGTTTAGATTATATCGAATTTTTATTTATTACATATTACAGAGTTCTATAAACGTAGATTTTACAAAATGACATTCCAAGTGATTTGAATTATTATAGGTGTTAATAATTTCTAGAGATGAATTAGCGGGTTAGTGCTTAAAAGATGAATTAACGGGTTAATAAAAAGAGACTCTGATTGGTAAAGTCTTTATATCTTTAATTCTTAATTGTGGTATTGGGTTGTGGTATTGGGTTAACCTATAATGATTCTTCTCCCTTAGGATGTCATTTCGTATAACTATCATCTAGTTTCGTAGAACTCTAATTACTACATATGTATATTATATAGAAGATTTTCAAATTAGCTTAAACAGGTCAGCGTGGTACAGTAAGCAGAGTTTTAGATAATTTAGACTGAAAGCAGAGGCTGGATTGTTGGCAGATGGCTGGATTGTTTTAAACAAATTGTATGGTTCATGCAGTCAATATGTAGTTATCTAACTAATAATTTGTAGTTACTAACGGCTTAAAGTAATACTATCATTTTGAAATTTGTAAGTTGGCAACATTTAAGCGTTTCTTCAAGATCAAAATATAAGTACAAAATTCAAAATGATCTTAGTTAAATCCATCTAAAAATTATTTTAAGCTACATCAAGAAATGGTTTTCCAAATAAATCAGTTACCAGAACTATGCGCCATGCTTAAATGTTCATGAATCAGAATATTGTAGAACTGTATATTAAAGTCAATAAATTTTTAGGTTTTTTATGTGATTTATTATGGTCAGATCCAACTCACGAATGTGACAGTTGGGCTCCAAATGAAAGAGGCGTTTCATTTCTTTTCGGGAAGAAGGTCTTGGAAGAATTTTTGGAAAAATTTGAATTTGATCTAGTTTGCCGGGCACATCAGGTACATTCTCATCCAAAACTGATGATATTATTTCTATTTATCTTATACTTTTGCAATATTAGGTGGTAGAGGATGGATACGAATTTTTTAATAAACGCAAATTGGTAACAATATTTTCAGCTCCAAACTATTGTGGAGAATTTGATAATGCAGCTGCTCTATTAAAAATTAATGAAGATTTACAATGTTCCTTTCAGGTTTGAAATGAAATTCCATAAATATGTTTATTTACTAATCTATATAATATAAATCTAAATATATGTATCTATAAATATTTTTTAGATAATAACTCCAAAAATTGTTAAGAAGAAGTAGTAACCCGTCAAACTTTTTCACTCAATATTTTTAAGTGTTTCTTGATGCAGAATGCCAGACTGCCTTGGAAATGCATATTTAGATTTTTTACGTTTACTTCTGTTGAAAAGCGCACCGAGAGTAAAAACCATAAACAAACCAAATAAGGATACGCTAATTACAACTAAGGTTATATCACGACCTGTAACAACATAATGACAATATCACTGAAATTATAGTACAATTCAAACTTAATAGCATTGTTAATAAATTTTAAGAAATCTTTTATTATAAGTTTTTATACTAAATAAATTTTATAACGATAAACTAATTAGAACAATTTAATAACTTCTTTTACTTGTAAGTAGATAGATACTGCTTAGAGCAGGAGAATGAATATTAATTGCAACTGAATACTTTTGATACTATCTTTATTTATAATTATGGAAATTGGTACTTTTCAGTACGATTGAAAAAGATGTACCAACAAGAATGTTAATTTAAAAACAAGAATGTCGTTGATTAATTTGAAAATGAATCTTTCAAAATATCATTCATTATTTTTGACACTCCTTTTTTCAAAGGGAGTCCCAATTACTGCAACAAGTACTCTCCGGTTGGTCATGGCTTGTTGGTGTAGATGCTAATTGGCTCCATCCGGTCCTGAATGAGGTGACCTTCCTACTTCAAATAGGCGCCAGAGATGCATTCCTAAATCTCGGATAAAAGAGGAAGGAGGTGCACGCAAATAAAAAGCAGAAATAATAATAATAACAACCACCACCTTTTATTACAATAATTAAATAAAGCACTAGGGAAGGCTTCAAAATAGATCCCTTCTGAACACTAATGTTTATAATACAATAATTGAATTCTTTAACTAGATGAAGCTAACTATATACAGATGTATGACAAATGTATATACTGATGCATACGAATGTATAGCTTAACTATGATTAGGTGGTAAGTACAATTCACATAATGCACTTGGTAAACAAGTTATAGTAAACACAGTCAATAAAGCTATCAGAATATTAGCCTATGTATGGGATAGCTAAATCTGCTAAATGATTTGTACAATGTGTACTTACACTTCCGCCTTAACACTCCTTCTATCTGATATCCTATTCCGTTAAATTCACAAATTCTACCAACAAAATCACGTAAATGTACATACAAAATTTCAATCGCAGTTAAAATCCCCTCATATATCTCATATTCCGATTGCCACAGGCACACATTAAAAGAATAGGTGGTACAACACTATAAAAACACTCGTCAGGAACCTTCCCTCGGTTACACAACTATTGAAATACAATTAATACATAACTGATGTCCGGCAGCTATTGGACTACTTCATAGATCGTAAGCGGACCTAATAAATACGTAAAATGTTATGCATCCACATCTGTTCAAAATCCTACCCCAATTTCCAATGTAATAAAATCACCAACAAATGCCTACCCTAATATTATTATTAAGCATTCAGACGGTAAATAATGAAATATAACTATGATTATAATTCTATTTGTACATAAATTCTATAATGTACAAATAAAGAGTCAAACCCTAAAAAAAATTTAATCCACTAAATAAATCATTAACGCTGGTGAGTTGATATAAAGAATATAATAAAAAAAAATATTAGGGGATACTTGACTATAGATACAATTTTCCCAATAAAGAAAAAATGTTAAGAGAACAAACTACATGTAACACCAGAGATCAGTTACAGGACTTAAGTGATCTGAAAATGGAATGTCCCTCTGATGAAAACTCACAAAATTATAATGAATACCGAAAAATGTACGAGAAGAAATAAAAAAGGAAAAACTTGAATAGAACAGTAAGGTCCTAGAGACATCAACGAACAAATCAAAGGCATCACTGATAGTATGTCGCAATCAAAAAAGCCAATAAGTAGCTTAACTGAAAATGGTTTAAATTTGTCTTTCTCAATAATCGCACATCCAATTATCAACACCCTACGACATAGTGATAAAAACCAATTGAAATATTGTAATGGTAGTAATGGCTACGCAATTAGAATAGTGAAGCCTTCAATATCAAAGTTCTAATTAATTAAATATTAAACGAAATCTATGCTCGAATAGATCAATCCAGTATACTAAGTACTGCTATATAGATATGCATAGCGAATGCCTCATTTAATAGACAGACAAACATCCTCGGATGTTACCCATAAACGCCTTAGGGGTTAGATGTTTGATTCTACGTAACGTACGTCGTTTGCAGTTCCATAACAGACAGTTCCTTCATATCGTGTCCGTTAGCAATGCTCAGTCGCTCCATTCGATTCCATCTAGTCTTCAAACTGCAAAAAGTACTCGCCGCCAAGCGTAAATTCTTGACCTTAAAGCAGGGAGG
>WYDF02269221.1:0-18253 GCA_009867245.2 Adranes taylori | reverse complement strand
GAGCTGCCGGAGACTGAGGGCCATTTCTTACTGCGTCCTCGCATAAGGGGGTATTTAGCCATAAAACACCGCGCTGGCTAGACGTCTTGGTGAGTGTATAAAATCAGCTGCCCACTTTGGGTCAGACGCTGTTAAACGCAAGTTGTAGTAATCGTTAATAAATCTAAAATTACTTATACTCCAATATACAATTAGGGTTTAGAAGGCGATGAAGTGAAATCGATTAATCGAATTTTGTAAAAAAAAATTGTTTAATGAAAATTGGGTTTTCAGGTCAGTTAATCCATGTGTCTAAATAACACAAAAAGTAACTAATGCTGTTCCATTTCTGAAGCTATCGAACTATTTGCCATGTGAATAAAAATCTGTCTAAGGTGAAAAATATACTTATATCTTTTATAAATAGCAGATAACATTTAAAAATAAAATTATTTTCCGTTTCACGAAAGGGAAAATAATTTGATCTTATGGGAAAAAAGGATCTTTTGGGTAACAAAAGATCGTTTAGTTGGGAGAAATGCACCAAAGACTGTAATTATACATAGTTAGTAAGATGCTTAATTTGAAATGCAAGTTGTTCACCTAATACAAGTCATCTCAAAAGTAAACACTCCATTGCGTTAAAAAAAACAATGACTAGGTACCTGAATGAGTCTAAAGTCAATAATTCAAGTCCAGGTATATTGAATTTTATTTCAAAGGAGACATTAACAGCGCTGTGATCAAAGAATGCAGATGAATTGAGTTGGGCGTTCGATACTCAATAACTGTTGATGAATGGACAACTTGTAATTCTAAAAGATTCCTGAATGTAATCTTCTTGTATGTTAAGTTTGATCTTATCGGCTCCTGTGATGTTTATCAAATACAATTCATCAAAGTTCAACAAAATCGAAATTGATGTAGTGTCATGCTGTGACACTACAACCATTCCTGCTAATGGAGCCAGTGTAATAAAAAAATATGCAAAGATAAATGAAGCTGATAAACAATCTTGCCTTATACATGGCGTCTGTTCAACCATAAACAGTGCAAACTATTGGTCTTATTTTTTTATTTTTTACTAAAGCATAAATGTTCAGTACATTATTAACCACAGCGATAAAGCATACATAAAGAAGGTATTTTGAGGATGAGAGTATCATACTCATTTTAGAACAGTTAGTGAAATATCTCGAGAATATGAACCATGGTCCTTATGCTGCCTGGTACGTCGCAAAACTACTATGAATAAAATTAATATTCTATGTAAATGTAAATTATATGCTTGTTATGGTAGCCTATTTCAATAAAGGAATCCTGTAAACAGCATCACCTACTAAGCAAAGATCAGAATTGTAAAGATCATAAACAAATAAGGAACATATATCTATGTACAAATGAGCTATACGTCATTACTTAGGTATTGTACTCAAAACATATAGTAAGTTCATATAATCAGATTCAATGCCAACTGGTATTATAATAGTTATGTACATACATGAGCTATCGACAACAATTTCATGTTTATAGTTGATACGATTAATAATGTAACATATCTGAATAGGAAGCAAACACTAAATGCATAAGCTCCTAGGTGAAGTACGATGACTTTTAAATATGTAGTATCACAATTCTTATAATAAAATAAAGCAAAACGCATACGTGTGCTATACCAAAAGGTACTCTATACACTTTCCATTTATTTAGTTAAATATCATGTATATTTTGTTATTATTAAGTTTACTATAGAGACTGATGATTTTATACAATAAAGCGAGACTTATCTAGCATTGAATTGTGCGTTTAACTCCAACCACGATTATCTAGCGATAGCTCACTACCCTCTAATTACGAGCCGGAAAGGAGTAAGACATTATTATTAATCACCCTTTTGTACAGCATCCATCGTGTAATTTTAGATGTATATAAGAAATCTTATTCACAGAATCATTTTTTGACAGTGAGAAAGAGATAGAAAGTCAAGGTCAGATATTTAGTCTTTTAAATGCAATAATTATTTACAAATCGGTACAAATTTCAAGAAAAGCGAAAACAGTTTAGATGCGGAATAAATATTCCACTTATAAGGTGCCAAAAGTTTCTACTTTTTTGTAGATTGTGACACCGTATGTTAGTACAGTCCCATTCGCAACGGTACTAATGGGAGTCCGAGCGACTATCATAAATTGCGCAATCAAATATCTTATTACTTATATCTGAGACCGCACGCTGGAACGATTCTTGTTCTTTCACCGGTCGTCACTGAGGACACGAGTAGTTTCGAATACGTGAGTTGCCCAGGAGTTACAAATATCTGCCCAGGAGAACAAATATCTTACCTATATAATTAAATTTAAGAGGAACATGAACACATTTTAAAGATAAAGAATGATTAATGAGATGATTAAATGTACATTAGCAGACATATTTCAAGTAATATGTCTGTTTAAGGTTGAGAGATAACTGAAATTAGATATTCATGTCGTCGTTGAAAATTTTGGCACACTACATGACAAGTGACACAATTCAAATTCAACGCAGTGCACATAGAGTCAAAGTAGGTAGTTAGAACGCTGCTAACGCTGCCTCCTTATTACGCTGCTAACTTCAGCCGTATTCCTCAGCCAAAACCTAGCCCTAGAATTTATAATTTTAGAATTTATAATTCTAGGGTTGGGATTTGGCTGAAGTGAGGGGCGTTATAAGGAGGTAGTTATAATTATCTGTTTCGACGCTATATCCACTGCGTTGAATTTGAATTCAACAGATTTTGTTTCAAGTAATATGTCAGTTGAAGGTTGATAGATAACTGAAATTAGCCGCGCTTGATACATAATATATGACATTTTTCACAAATGGCATGACAAGACACTGTGACAAGTCCGAGCGGCACCTATCTGTCAACCTTCAACAGACATATTACTTGAAATATGTCTGCTGATGTACATTTATATACCTCATTTAATCATTAGCTATCTTTAAAATCTCTCCGTGTTGCTTTTCAATTTTATTATATATTAGGCGAGAGGACCTAACCAGGATAGCCGTAAAGGAGCTTTGCAAAACCTACTTAATGCTGTAGATATATAGTTTTTATTCAAACAGATGAAGAAAAATAACCGAATTTGAGTAAAATTTTATACAGAAGTCTTAAAAGTAAGTAGAATTTCCGGAAAGCCCATATAAAACTAACTATTCTCAACAAATTATTCCATACTCGATCATTCTTTCACATTCAAGGAAAGCAGAAACTAGTTTACGAGCAACATGCCTAGCTAAAAAGCTATTACCTGCCGCCAACAACCAAATATTAGGATGAAGTATTGGATAAACTCTGTGTGCAAAGTTGTTTTGAATACGTCCAACATTGGTTTCAATTTGTGTGGCTTATCTAATATGGTAGAGTCTCTTGGTATTATTAGTTAAGTGAGGATTTTACAGAATGAATAGAAAGCTTTTGGTTGGCATTAATCGCACTACCCTTGAACATGAAAGTTTTTATCATTCGCCCAGTAGAGTTTCATATCGAAGTATATGAATACCCATAAAGATTATGATTCCGAAAAAAGCTTTGAGTTTTCCTAAAGACACTTCAGAAATTGCGTCATATTTCTTTTTTTGTCGAATATAGAAATTATTTTTAGCAACGCACTAATAAAATTTTCAGGAAATAATTTTAGAAAAAAGATAGTGCACCTGTTCAGTGAGTATGAGCATATGTTTGCTTGCTTATTGATAGTATTTCTAAACGGCGATTTACGCCATAAGCACTCTACTTATAGATGATTCGATATGAAACACCTCATCTAGATAGTTGAATTTCAGGAATACAATCTTTAGCATCTGAATCACCATCTTCATCTCCAGAATCAACGGCCATTCCACAAGTTATGTCTTTACTTCATCTCTCATCTTTTCTTCGGCTATTTGCACAAGTTTGCTTTCACTTAGGCGATTTTGCTCACTAATCTAGTAGATATCGCTCTGTTCTTCTAATTGGTATAAGTAATGTGGCGCTATGTTTGTATGGACATGTTAGTAGTACATGGCCTCCTGTCGGTGTAAAGCATTAGACAGACGTCTGGTAACGTAAGTAGCAAATGTACGTAAGCAGTTACTTATATTAATTTATATTTATAATTTAATGATAGATTTGCCTATATATTATTGAAATTTTTAAATCATTATCATATAAATTGGTTTTTTAACAAATTTTCTTAAGCCGAAAATTTAAGTTATATAATATAAATCCCATGTATAATTTCAGTTGACACTTTAGTAATTCTACTTTTGGGTTGGTGGGAAATTAATATCCCGATGAAACATAAAGGATTGAAGAAAAGCGTGCAATCTATCATAATTAAGAATGTATACAAGGTGTTACTAAAACCATTTGTTATTTGGTATATTGAAAGCATTTGAAACTATTTGTACATTGGACACCACACAACATTTGACAGAAAATGGCATGTAAATAAACGTTAGTTTACCGCTCAAACTATGAGTAGCGTCATTTGCTCGAAGAACTCTTAGTATCTCTGGTCAAAGTCGTTTAAAAACAAAAACATATGGTATATGAAAATACTTTGTTTAAACTACCCGAACAACGAACATACATCCTCAATAAATTTTCTTATTCTTCATTCTCCTCGTTCCACTTTGATTTAATTAGTTTCTAACAGTTGTTATAGTAATATTTCATGATTTAATTATAAATAAAGGATTGTTATTTTATTAGTACTACAAAAAATTATAGCTTAATAATAAAAGCTCCATAAATTGCTATATTTAACCTAAATTTCAAACACAAATAAACAATTTTAACTTATTAATAATAAAGCTACATATATTGCAATACCTTACCTATCTACTTTACCGACACTAATAGATGTTTCTACAAGTATTACTTAACTTTTTATATTCTACTTTATAAACAACATTAAAACAAAATATAAACGTTTTCATTTTCATAAAAGTTTTCATTTTTAGGTGTTCTGTTGATCCATATCTGTTCGAAAATTTCAATACAGTGGACGGTGATTTTCTATCAGCGAAATTCCGAGCGTTCAAATTTCCAGAATCGACTTATGTACAGTTCAAGGGAACAGTGAATGTGTGCCTTGATAAATGTAAAGGCGTAAGTAGATTCTATTATTTACAAAACTCTTATTTATTAATTGTAGATATCGAAAATGTGCATATATTTTTTGATTCGCATAAAGAGCGAGTCAAAGAGCGATACCATTTCTCGCATCGATGGAAGCTTTCATCAGAACTATCTGCTTCATTGTCATCAGCTAATGAAAATCAATGACTCAACATACCATACCATTTGGCTTGTTTAAACTAATTTAAAAGTCATCTATATAATATATACAACGCATTATTAGAGAGATCAACAATATATGTGTATAATATATTGAGAAAAACAATACACAAAGTGAAAGGAACCAAATGTAGAGAATTTTCAAATAAGTTTAAACAAGACGAGTGGTGCGGTATGTTGAGTCATTGGTTTCATTAACTTATGACAGTATAGCTACCGAAAGCAGAGGGTACTGATGAAGGCTTCAACTAATGCCAGAAATGGATACATCTACCTTAACTCGCTTTATTAAGCCAATTGGGTGTTTCATATAGTCAATATGCAGTTGTCGAAATAATTAACTTACCTAAATATTAATGATTATACTTAAGTAGTGGTTATTTACTTACCTTAAAAGTGGAAGAAATTTACTGCAGAAGCAAGCTATCGTCAAACTCCCATTCCACCCAATATATAAACTTAAAAGTTAAATCCAGTGTAATTCCAAAATATCCAAACGGGGTCCACTATTGCTAATAAAATTAATAAATAGTTTCAGTTTTCAGATCTAAGAAAATGTTAAGTACTAACCCTAGAACTTTTCCCTAACTAATATTTTTAGAGCGCACTATATACATGCAGTGACTCGGCGTCATTATTACGCAACGCGCAATAAAGTACCACTCATTCACACTCACATTTATCCAGACTCAGAAGTAAAAAAATGAAAATGTTATAAGCTAAATTTAGGGAACCATTGAGCCCTTGTGATGAGTATTATTTTTCCAACTTCCATAGAATTTAAATAATGTAAAAGCAGAGACCAGTTGCAAGTACGCATATGCATTTTATTCATCTTCTTCGTACAACGTCGTGACCGACTACGGTGGATGTGGACAAACTAGAAGATAAGGCAATCTTCTAGTTTGTGTATTATTCATTTAACAATTGATTTCCAGCTCTGTCGATCGTTCGCTTGGCGCGCTGCTTTAGTGAAACTTCTTTCTGTTAGTTTTGAAATAATATCATTGCACCTAGTTGGGAATCGGCCACGTTTCCTTTTACCTTTCGATTTTCCTTGAACAACAAGTTTTTCCATGCTGTTATGTCGAGAGATGTGTCCGAAAAACTTCATATGCCATCGATGACAATATTTGATCTCATTTAAGATGGAGACATTTGTTCTTCTAGACATCCAGGAAACTCGCAACATTCTGTGCCAAACCCACGTTACAAACAAATCTATTCTTCTCCTGTTGTTGGAACGTATTACCCAGGCTTCTAAAGCGTACGAAAAGTACGGGAGAAAATAAGGTGCTCATAAGGCTTGCCTGCGTTTTCCTAGTGATATTTCGATTTGAAAATACTATTATTTCAATTTGCAATTTGAAAATGCTCTTAAAAAATGTTACTCGCTAATTAAAATAAACAACCCAAATGTTACGTGCTTCACACATATAAACTTGTTCGGTGTGTACATTAAGCGAAAATCTTTTCCCAAAGTAAGCAAAGCTTTGTTGGCAAATAAATATCAAAGTCCTTATTATGTTTATTCAGGATACCAAGTTGATTCTATATTTAACACTTGTAGAAGGTACATTTCTGATCTCTAAACATTTATCTAGGTTATTCAAGTACGTAGAATTTTATATTACGTCTGTCGGAAAAAAAAACATAAAGTTATTTTCAATATTACTCTGTTGAAGAAATTTAAATAATATACTAAACAGTCAATCAAATATCATGTTTCGTCCAAGTGTAGAAAATTTTCCTAATGTCGGAAAATTGAATCCAATATTAAAACCAATAAGACATTGGCCCCGTTTTCCTATGATCCCTGAAAGCTTTGTTAACGAACGAAAATGATATTTGGCAATAAATAGATATTCAAGATATTGTTAGTGATTTCTTTTAGAAAATTTTGTTTCGTTTCAATTACTTTAAAACAGATAATGAAGAGTGGCGTAAAATATCATATACCGTAGTACAACAATATCTAGTAATTATCAAGGTAACACAAAAATGTGTACAAGTAAGCCAAGAATATGTTGAGAACATAACATATTTACAGAATATGATCAGCATATTCTCAACCTTGCAAGAACACATATCTAGCAATTACACCGGTAACAGGAAAATGTGCTACGAATAATCCAAAAATATGCAAAGAAAATAAAATATTTATAGAAAATGTTCAGCAAATTCTCAACATATTTGTGCTACTTTGAAAAAGCACATGAATTTCGCAGGTAACAGAGATACAAAAAAAATATGTTACAAATAAGACAAGTATATGCTGAAAACATAATATATTTATAGAATATGCTCAGAATATTCTCAACACAATTGTGCTGCTTAGGAAGAGCTCATATCTGGTAATTAGCAGAAAACTGATAAAAAATATGCTACAAATATGCTAAGAAAATGCTGAGAACATAACATAATATATTGATATAATACGCTAAGAATATTCTCAACATATTTGTGCAACTTTGCAAGAACCCATATCTAGTAATTACCCCTCACAAAAATGTGCTACAACTAAGCCAAAAATATGCTAAGAAAATAATATATTTATAGAATATGCTCAGTATATTCCCAACCTTGCAAGAACACATATCTTCTAATTACCCCGGTAACACATAAATGTGCTACGAATAAGCCAAAAATATGCTAAGAAAATAATATATTTATAGAATATGCTCAGCATATTCCCAACCTTGCAAGAACACATATCTTCTAATTACCCCGGTAACACAAAAATGTGCTACGAATATGCCAAAAATATGTTAACAAAATAATTTGTTTATAGAAAATGCCCAACATATTCTCAATATATTTGAGCGACTTTGAAAAAGCACATATCTACGAATTACGAAGGTAAAAGAGAAATGACAAAAATATGCACAAATAAGCCTAATAAGAGCTCATACCTAGTAATTACCCGATAAATGACAAAGAAGTGCTTCAAATATGTCAAGAAAATGCAAAGAACATAATATATTTATAGAATATGCTCAGAATATTCTCAACATATTTGTGCAAACAAAAATTTGCTACAAATAAGCCAAAAATATAGTAAGGAAGTTATATATTTATAGAAAATGCTCAGCATATTGTCAATATATTTGTGCTACTTTGAAAAAGCACATATGTATGAATTTAGCAGGTAACATAGATATGAAAAAAATTTGCTACAAATAAGCCAACTATATGCTGAAAACATAACATATTTATAGAATATGCTCAAAATATTCTCAACATATATGTGCTATTTTGAAAGACCTCACATTTAGTAATTAGCTGAAAACTGACAAAAATATGCTACAAATATGCCAAGAAAATGCTGAGAATATAACATATTTATATAATATGCTCAGAATATTCTCAACAAACTTGTTTAAATTTTATTTAAATTTACATCATGGAAATTCTTATTTTACGAGTATTTTTATTCCACCTTACAGTACATGTAAATATAAATGTGCGGAAAATGAAAAGGTATTTTTCGGAAAATGTATTCTCCTGTACTGTTGTCCTTACGTCATAGGGCTTCGTAGATAGGGTTTCACTCTCCGCAACGCCGAAAATGATTGTTCAGAGGTGCAGGTTTATACCGGAATTGTGAGTAAGACTTTAACAAATTTCACAATTTCCGGTATAAATTTGGTTTTAGAATTTGGTTGACTGGACAAGATTTTTTCTGCCTCGCCGAGGCTACTAATAATTACATTTTTAGGGTGAGCAATGTCCAGCAGCATATCACGATCAAGAGTCAGTCGATGAATTTCGAAGTCATTTAATTAAACTTCTCTACCAGATTAGGAACTTTTGTCAGCACTATGTTCGAGACTATATCTATCACTTCAAAATACTTTACAAAATCAGATGACTTAAAATATGCGAATTAGTTCTAACATCAATTTTTCTTGATTTATTCTTTAATCTGAGAATCACTTGTTTCTCTAAATCCAAGTTTTTTACAAATTCCAAACTTCTTTTCCAAATCAAATCAAATCTATCGTTTTTTTTTTGTATAAAGATTGATCCTGATGCAAATTATTAATATTTTCGACGGCTCCTTGCAAATAAGAGAAATTGTTTGTAATTAAGCATTGCGTGTCTCTATGTGTTCGAAAATTGATATTGCGTAATTAATAAGAAAAGCAAATTCAAATGAATATATAAATAAAAGCATTTTAGTTTTATCGCCAATATCCGTTTTCTCATTTTCAATAGCTGTAAGGAATTTGAGCAAGGAAACATTTTTTAAACATGATATTCTGCAACACCATCTTGTGGGACAAAATGGACGAGGAGCCAAATGATCACCACAATCGAATGTTGAACGACAAGATTTAAAGAATGAGCATAACAATGAATATGAACAATTTTCGGTTAGACCACATTTCGGTTCAAATTCGCACAATTTTCTTTGAACTTCATGAGATATGATGGTACACAATTCGTTGGTTATAACATGTGATAATCATATTTTGAACATGGTTTGCTTTGACCAGGATGATAATTCTGAACCATCATTAGATAGCTCTTAGCTTTAGTTAGCGATTATAGTTAGAAGTATCATCAGGATGACTACGAATTGTTAAGCCACCGGTCATCAAATATTGTAAACTTTTTATCATTTTTATGATTGCTACACAAGCGGCTCTCATTTCTTCTTTCTTATTCTTTGATGTACATAAAGAGTGTACATCTTTGATGTACATTACTACCTCGTTCCAAATTGGCCTGATGCATAATACAAAATCGAGGAACAGTTGACATCTTATGTTTCTGAAACGTTTCCAAAGCCTTGTGCCAAGTTGTGAAACCAATTCCTGTGAAACATTTGATGGATTCGTCATCCCTCGCCGATATTTTTGGAAAAGAAGCTATTGATCGAATTGCATTTTTACACACAGAACAAAAGACTTTATCCTCATCTTTGTAAAATTTTTGCCATTTATAAGAAATCTTCCATTTATCTTGGAATTTTCTATTGCTAGGCTTTTTGATAACAGTGGAACCAGAAGGCTATGATGATGATGATGATCCAAGAGCAGAGTCAGATTCGGGCTCTTTGTTTTCGCTTTTATTAGGTTTCTTAGCAGGTGGAGCTGCAATCGTAATAAAAATTTATCCATTTTCGGTTTAGTTCGAGACTTGAATGTACGAAAGATAAAGTACGAAAGATACTTTGTACGTGTGCTAGACAGCGAAATCACTTCTCTATTATTGGACTGTGAGAGAAATAAAGAGGCAAAACTTGATTGTGCAACGGATTTTCGATTAAGTTCAATAATTTACAAGATCATAGATAAATTTCTTTAAATTTATTTTATTGAATTCAGAATTGGAAGCGCCAAAAAAAAAACAATTCAGATACAAGTTCACGAGTGCTCAGACCCACATGATGCTCATGGTTGTCTAAGCACGGGAGCACCCACGGAATCGGCGTCTCTGATTAAGAACATATATTTAACAAAATGTTCAGCATATTTTCAACATATTTGTGCTACTTTGCAAGAAAACATATCTAGTAATTACCCACGAAACACAAAAATAACATAGATATGCTACGAATAAGACAAGAATATGCTAAGAACCTAAAATATTTATAGAATATGCTTAGAACATTCTCGTGATATTTCTGCTACGTTGCAAGAGCACATGTCTAATAATTACTCATGTAACAAAATAAAGTGCTGCGAATAGCCGGGAAAATGATGAAAACATACTATATTTATAGAAAATGCTCAGCATATTTTCAACATAGAAAGTATAGAATATATTTATAGAAAATGCTCTGCTTCTTTACAAGAGCACATATTTAGTAACTAGCCAGGTAACACAAAAATGACAAAAATGTGCGTGCTACAAAATAAGCTAAGAATATACTGAAAACATATAAATTTAAATAAATGCTCAGAATATTGTCAACATATTTGTACTACTTTCACAAATCTAGTAATTTCCCAATAAACAGGTATCAGCTAGTGATGCTATAATATGTTCTTTTTCTCCGCTGCAGATGACTGACCCCACTAAATCTCGAAGCAGTTGATCACTTGTTGCTGTTGACTAATGATTGATGTACGTGTTTGGATCTGGCATCCATCTTTTATTTCTATAAGTCCTGTGTCATGAATCATGACTTGTTCTCTTTCTCTGCTGCGGATGACTGATACGATTTTGGGTACGTTGGTGCTGAACATCCAAATGTTTATTGTTATCACCTTTTTCCGGACTATTGATTTGAGAATGTTTAGTTTCACGTAAATAACCTTAATGACGCAATTCTCATTGGAGTCTATTCTCGAGATTGCTTCTGGGCTACATATGTAGTTGGCTGTTTGTGTGATGAATCTGCAGTCTCCAGAGACAACCTTGTTTAATGCGTTGAACATATTCCCGCGTTTTAAATCGGGCTATCTTGAGTCCTTTTTACTCACCGTCTTTTGGTCTTCCTTCTGTGACTGGGATGCGAACAGTGTCACTGCCTCTTCCATGCTATGACGTCGTAGGTGCGTAGAATTCGTCAGGTGTTTCACCCTTCTTCTTGACTCTTGTGCTGGCTTCGACTTTCTCTTTTTTCTTAACTTTTTCCAGTAGTTTATCTTCCGTGATTTGCACCCTACTTCATTTTTTCTGCTTGGCTTTTGAAGATACTCGAGACCTTCAACCCTCTTCCATATTTTGTCTTTAATGCGTACCTTTCATCCCTCTCATATAGCTTCATATAGCTTCATCCTTGTTTGAGCTTTATTTGGGTTGGATTCCTTTTGTATCTATTTCACAGCCTTGTTCGATACTTTCTGTTCCCAACTTTTCTTCTTAATTTCTGACTATTGCTGTATATCATTGCTCTTGATCGGTGTGCTTATTGGACCTGAAGGATCAAAGAGCCATGAACAAGGCTAGTGATATATGAAACTAGTTCTCATTCAGTTGTAAATAATTTGATAATTTGTGCGTCTATTAAAATTCAAACATTGGACCTTGTTGAACAATTAGGTAATGTAGATTACTGAAACATTTTAGTATGAACCAGTTAAAACAAATTAAATAATGCAATGAAACGTAAAGTGATATTCTTATTGTTTTGATAGTAAAACATGCGCACAAGTGCACATTAGCACATTTAATATGATTACAATCAACATATCTATAATGCTTTGTTTGCGTTAGGAATTATTTTTAATTGTTTGTAAAGAGGTCAATTTTTATTTATTAGGGATGTTTAAATCATTATGCAAATAATCTATAAAAATATACGCCCTATATCTTAAATAATCATTAATAAAAGAATAAATTGCAATACATAAGATAAAATAATTCAAAAATGCTTCTTGAACATTTTCCACCATCCTCACTTGGACACCCAGGGCGGATCAAAATTACAACAAATAAGCCAACAAGCTGGGAACATAAGATATTTATAAAATATGCTCAGTATATTCTCAACATATTTGTACTACTTTGCAAAAACACATCTCTGGTATTTACGCTGAAGAATATGCTGAGAACTTAACATATTTACAGAATATGCTCAGAATATTCTATATATAAAATATAATTAAATATAATCAAAAACAAATTTCCGCGATATACTACAAAAATGATCTGTAATACTCTTGCTGTAACAAACAAAATGTCAAGATCCAATAAAAGAGAGTAAATATTTATGGTACTTATGGACATCTTTCAACTGTACTTCAGTTTACTAGTTCATCAGGAGAGTTCTTAACTTCCTTCCTTATGCATAATGAAATATTTTTCCATTTTCAACTACCTTCTTTCCGCCTTTTCCGGGGAAACAATTTTAACAAAATTTTAAAAAGAATCATGTCTGTAGTAAGTGCATATATTACATGAAAGGTAACAATTGCACTTTGAAAATGTAAATCTGACTCCATGTTTTTAATATAGCTCGATAAGAACATGTGAGTGCTGGGTTTCATTGCAATGGGCTTCATTTAAATAAAAAACTTAACATTTAGTATCATTGAAAATTATTTTAAATACGATGACATTTCAGATTGAATGTAGCGATGGTCATATTGGTTTCGGACGACGTAAGCGTGCCATTTCAACGCTTCCTCCAGATCCGAATAAAATCTTCGAAATAACGATAACTTCCTTCATAAAAGTCAATTATGATGAGGGCGCAAATCATATTGAGGAAGAACGAGTTGTAAAAAATCACACAAAAATACTCAATAATAAACGATTAATAGTCGGAAATCAAATGAGTGAGAATCGATTAGTTGAATTGGATCATCCTGGACAACAGCATTCGATCAAATTGGATGAATTCGTTGAAGAAAAAATGATTGTACAATCTGGAGCAGACACTATTGGTACTACAAAATGGTTCTTGTGTATCTTTGTGATCATTATGAAAGTATTTCATATTAAAATATTTCTGTAAATAAAAGTCCTGTAAATAAATGTAATCAAGGTAAACAATCAAAATTTTTCATGTTGTCAGTAATACGATTTGCAAAGTCATTTTAAAATTTACTCAGTTTAGTGTCCTAAGAGTTAGTCAAAACACATTGCATTCTTTTTAGAGAAGGTTAACTCTTACATCTACGAATCTTCAATACGTAATTAGACATTTTTGGAATGTTGCTTTCAGTTATTTGGAAGTAATTTATCTTCACTGTCAGGACAGGTATTTTAGTTATTTTGTTCAAGACAATGTTTAAAATAGCTACAATTTATAGAGACAAATTGCATTTATGTTTATAGCTACAGGAAAATATATACTCACGTCAATAAAGAAGAACTTATCCACTTTGATTTACTCAGCACCATATTCCAATATTTGCATTCAAGGTACGTGTAACGCAAATACAAATAATCACAAATTTGCTACTGTAAGAGTACTCAACACTAGCTGTTAATAACCTCATTGAAGAAGTCTGTGCTTACAATTATTTTGACCATGAAGATCACCTGTGGAAAGAGACAACCAAACGAGAAAAGACAAAACATAGATTTGGTCTGCATACGATCCATGCAAAACAAATTCTATGTAGGTAGATGAATGAAATAAAGTTTTAGGGTTAAATTTCAATATGCTTATAAAGGAAGACTTTATTCTCCCTATGTTATCGGCGTATTGTACATAGCCTTACAGAGTCAATAAATGATATAAAACAAGCCATAGACAAATAATCATCAGCAAATTATTTGTTAAACCATCAAAGAAATAAAAAAATCAGTAATCATATAAATCAAGAATTGATTAAGTATATAAATAATTTAAACGGCGAAAAGATTTGCGATGCTTTATCTCAAGATGATTTCGCGAGCAGTCATTGAACTTTGTATATAGAGAGATGTCGGCGTTGTTGCCATCCAATCTAGGTTCACACAGGGAGGAGAGAGAGATAAACACAAAGTAGAAAAGCAAGCAGCGCTCGCACCACATTGCACACAGAGAAAGGAGAGAGAGAGAGAGAGAGACGGATGGAGCCGACTGCAGAAAGCCACGTAGCGTTCATATCAACTTGCACATAGCGGGAGAAAATATAGATAGACCATGTCGCAAGCCATACAACGCCGTGTTGTCGTACATATAAAGAGAGGTAGAAGAGAAAGTGAGATGGAGAACATAGCGTTCGCATTTCGTTGGCCTTCATTTTTAATACTGTTTCTGCTTCTGACAAATGTTTTTCGCGTTTTTTGTGTGTTTACATCGAATGCACAGCGTAAAAAATGGTACATATTAAGAGAGAAAGACATATATATTTCTTTCTCTGCTATGGCGCCTTCGGCTTGTTATATATTTTTTTTCTATAGGATTTCGCTTTTGGAGATCTCCGATTTTAAGAAAACAAATCTTTCAGCGAGCGACCACTCCGTGCTAACCGAAGCTTAGCTGAGCGGAACTAACTTTTGAAATAGTAGCTCCAATGTAATCTTACGCGGGCGAGGCACCTAATGCTAAGAGAAGCGAAATTCGGCTAGCGAAGATATAAAACAATATTTATCTTCGCCTGTTTAATAACTCTGTCTTGATTCGAACGAATTCATCGCTGCTGTAGTATTTAGTTTCAAATGCACATTTGTCGTAGTTTGTCACGTTATTTGTCGTACCAGGAACAACAACAATCCTTGGCTGCAAAATGTGTAGAAATAAAAGAAAAAGTAATCGAAAGTGCTGTGTAACAAAGATTTAAGACAGGACAGTAGCGTAGGCCTGAAGTCCAAAATATTGCAAGAAATTGCACTAAAATGTCGGCCAGCATCTGGTTAGTCATAAGCATAGCAGTGTAAAATTGGTGGTTTAATCCAGTTCAAGTAGGAAATTTAAAATAGCTGCAACCTGCGCATTTTGAAATACAAAGTTCCTCTCACCTTTTCATGTATCCACTCATCCAGTGTGTGTTTAGCTTATGTACACAATAATAACTGTACATATCCAAACGCATCGGTTAATATCGATTTAGATAATACATTCATTTCTGAACCTACGCGGAAGATACGACGTACGTCTTTCTTCTGCTTTTTTAAACTAAAATATAAATCTCTACGTTAATTGTCCTTGTCTGGACGAAAGATTTCAAGATCTCATATTTTGAACAAACAACATTTAATGAGTTTATTGAATTTTGTGTGACCTCCACTAGTTGTGGTTTTGATACCATCGTATTTTCAATGAATAACTCTTAATGAGTGTATTGAACTTTGGGGGCGTTACCTTCGTCGAATTAGATTTTTCTATTGTTTGCAAGGAGCGTACGCCATTTTGAACACTTTCCACGTAAAAGTTATAGCCGCTGTTCCCTTGATTAACATTTCTCATTCGAAGAAAATTCTATCTTCTTAAAAATTGAGCAGAAATTTGGCCCAAGTCTTGCGTAGTTACCGGTGCCAATGTCGGTGCCGTTGTGCAAACATGAATATGTTTGGGCATTTCTAAGAAAACCGCCACCAACGCAATCATAATTAAATTTTTCGTCTATAAAAATTAAATTAAAATCTAAAAAAGTCAATAACAAAATTTCTATGCCAGCAAGTAAGGTACATATAATTTATATACTTTAATTCTTCGGCTGAATCCGCTCATAACTACTATATAATCTGTAACTCCGCTCTCGCAACTCAATATTCCAATTCCCTTCCGTGTATCTACGTCGACGATCCAATCGAGAGAACACCAGCGTAGAAGGAGCCAATGGAAAAGTTCACAATCACAGTCTCGCCAATGAGTCAGCCTTGCCAAAGAGACAACTTCGCAAATGAGTTAGCCTAATCAATTAGTCAGCCTCGCCGATGAACTAAACGCGCCAACGAATCATCACCGTCATTACGGGCCGCCGCCGCCAGGCCACCAATTCGCATTCCACGTCCAGCATTCGCTCACATTCATTCGCATATGGAGTCGAAATGGATAAGAGTAGCAGAAGGTCTAGAAAAATAAAAAATGGACAAGTGGTGCATAACTGGAAATAGACCTAAAGTGACCGAGTCACACAATATGCATTCACACAATATTCATAATATAAGAAACCACAAGTTTTATATTTCGCAATATCGGGCTTTATTTATGACGGAATTCCACATAATTTTAACACTCATCGCATATAATACCACATCTGTAGTCAGTGCGGTGCCATGTTGGAAATCAATTTTAAAATGTTCTCAGAATTACAAACATGTTCATTCTGTCTAATAATAAAACACAAATATATTACTAAAACCGGTTAACGAAGTACGGTAATGAATCAAATCATATGGAGAGTCGAATGAAAGAACCCAATAAAATCCAAATGACCCAACGGCAGCTATTCAAACTTTATTTATTTTTTCTGCTGATGGTTTGGTATTTAATGATGAGTTTAGTACTTTTTTGGATTTTATGTGTTTATAGGCGTCGTGTTTAATAGTTTTCAGCTTATTTGTATTTCTTGAATAGTAGCCAAGCAAAGGCAATCTAAAATTAAATCTGGAGAAAGTTACATAAAAGTAAATGAGTACATGCACATATATGAGTTATCATTGCTTATGGATTTAACACAATACGATCTAATAAAATGTTATATTCTAGAAAACTAGGTAGTTTTTATTATACGGAAATAATAAAATGGCTACGTTTTTGTTTACGCTTATGAAAAATTAATTTATTGGACACAAAAGGTCGTGTAATTATTTACGTACCAACGATAAATACTTTATGACAAACATTAAAATAAAATTATAGATGTTTTTATTATTTGCTGTAAATGAATTTAATTTTTTTATTAGTATCTACATAATATAACAGTAAATTTTAATTAAATAATTCAAAGTGGGTAAGCTTATTTACCATAATATCCATATAAGTACAATAATATATTTATTGAATTGTTTTGATTGTTTATTTTGTAGAATGCTTTGTGGTATTTTATATTGATAGTAATTACAAAAAAAGAGAGAAGAGAAAGGGTTTTAATTTTTTTTAATTGATTGACTACTTATATTAATGCTTAAATGACTGTGATACTTACAAATATAATTTATGTCAAATCTAATTTGAAACTTCTTGCGCAAATAATTATTTTTTTAGGTAGTATTTTTTAATAACTAATATTATTTCTCTATCTTCTTGAGAACAAAAACCATTATTACTTAATTGTTTAGAGTTTTGTATATTTTAAAATTAATTTATTAATAGTAATATATAGTAATATCACTCATAAAAAAATATGTTAATAATGAATTATATACATAAACAAAACAAAATTGGCAGTAACTTTAACCATTGTGGAGTTTTCTGGAAGAACAAGAAAATTTCGAGAGGACTTGTCAATTGAAAGTAGTTAATCATTTGATACTTACGCACTTGACAGTAACCACTTGATAATTTGCCGTAGTTAACCAGTTGACATTTTTTCGCGCGACACTTGGGCGCAAGTGACAAGCCCATGTCTCGTTCGGGCAGCTTTAGTTCGCATTTTAGATAATATAAGT
>WYDF02269210.1:0-18254 GCA_009867245.2 Adranes taylori | reverse complement strand
TGTGCGGGTTGGCACGCACTATAAAGATCTCTTTACGAGTTAATCAATAAAGGTTGGTAAAGACGAAATTATCTGATGCCCTACCATCGTTGATGGCAGAGGCTCGACGTTAAAACACAAAGTCGGTGAAAAGCCTACACGGGAGAAATAGGCCGACTATAAATAAGTATATTTCAACATTAACCATTTGGGTTTAACAAAAAAGTTTAAACCCTGACACAAAAAACTTTAAAAATTCTTAGACAGTATATGACTGATCACTCCAACTTTTCAGTAGTCTAACTTCAGTTTAGAATTTTTGGGAAAATTAAAAATGGAACATTTCCGCCATTTCATATCAATCAAGTTCAAATTATTTCAAGACCTGACGCAATAAGTACATCTATGTATTAAATTTCATTAAAATTGGTTTTCCCTGGCCTGTATTTGTACCACATACACGCGGTCTTTTTCAAATCCCATTTTTTTTGAGCACATAGAACTCGAAATCGTGCTTAAAAATTTAAAATTACGAAATCGAAAAATTTCGTCAATATCTCTCATATACGTAAAAAGATATTTGTATTTGTTCTTGTTATATGAAAGATAAAAATATAGAAACCCACAATAACTGTTGTCAAAAAAATATTTTATTTATATCTTTTTGCATTAACATAATTTTGTTTAGCAATTTCTGGATTAAACTGCGAATTATACTTTTGCTTCACAATTTTCTCTTCAATATTTTTAGTATCAGATTCTTTTGCATTGATTTTAGCTAGGAGTAATTCTGCTCTTTGTCTTTCCTCCTTTTCCCTTTCAAGTCTTTCTTTGCGAAGCTCCAATAATTTCGCGCGTTTTTTCGCAACTTCCTCTTCATTAGCGGAATCTTCTGATGATGAACTCGAATATTTTCGTTTATGTTTTTTGTGTCTCTTTTCTTTTTTATGCATTTGTCTTGAGTTTCTTTTTGCTGTAGATAATGTCGTTTCAAACGATGATTTCTCACTACAACTTGTTTTGGAACTTTGCTCCATATATTTTTTCATATCATTTAATGGATCATATAAAGATTTACTCTTCATATTGAGTTCACCTTCATTCTTTTTAACGCTACTCCTATCTGGCACAACATTGTACCAACTTTGTTTTCCGAGAGCTTCATTGGTGTCCTGTCCTAAATATGTTAAATATCCAATTTGTTTCTCATATTTTTCTTTTTCTTCGCGAAGTTCCTTATCATGATCTTTATTGGTTTTTTTATATTCTGCAGTGCTATCTTCAACATCTTTAAAAAAATTGACATGTTCGTTTACATTTTCTATCGATTCTGTAGCAGCGGATTGATCATTTGATAGAGATATGTAATCTGTACAATCTGTCATTCGCTGCTTTGATTTCAGTCTTAGTAAATTAGTTCTTGCTTCTCTTTCCTGAAAATATGATAGAACTTTTATTAGGATTGATTGCCTTGGTGCAATTTATTCTTTAAATCAGGTCTTTTATGTCTATCAAGTCGATTTGATTAAAAATAGAGAACCAAAAAACTAATTTCAACTTAACGATTACGATATTTCAGACCCAAGTATTAATTTCATAAAATTACAAAAGAAAACGCTCTCATAGGAATACATAATATACTACAAATTCCGACAAATCTCATCATACATCTTGCATAGCTTTTATAAAATCTACTAGAAAAAACATGTAAACACAGAAATATTAAAAATCTTCGATTAAATAACTTACAGCTAATTTTATTCTTTCAAGCCTTTGTTTTTCATCTTCGGCTGCTTTAGCCTCATCTCTTCTAACTCTCGCGATATTGTCTTTAGTTCTCACATGCCACCTAAAATAACATTCTTCATGTTTGATAAAGAAATATAAACTGATTTATACCTTTTCTTTGGCAGAATATTCATATTGTTTTTTCTTTCTTTTATTTAATATAAGTCGCTTAAGTTTTGTTTCCTATGCGAATTAAGGATAGGTTTGATAACAGTTAAATTGTGGAGCCATCTGATTTATAACATCAGCTGATGACGACACTATAGATTCGATCAAGTGGACCATGTTTAACGTAAATGCCATTTTTTACCTTAATAAGTATTACCAAAACTAGATGGCGCTTATTATACCGACCTTGTAGTTTTTACATTCTTTGGGTGTTCTCCAAATTGTTTTTATAATTAATGTCATATAATTCACAGATGCCCGATATTTCAAAATCTAATCGCTTGAACTTATTTACTTCGGGATATCAGTTGTTAATTTCTACAGACTCGGAGTAGTTAATTTTATTTTGTTAATAAGATTTTGCGGCTATTCTTGAACTTGTGGACATTAACTATAGAGATTTTTTAACATTGATGTAGCTCATAGTGTACTAATAAAAACTGTAAAATATTTTCTTGCATAGTCTTTTCGTTTTCGAGTTATAGCCCCTCAAAATGTCTTGGCAAAAATGGTCAAGACTAAAACTGTCAAACTAGATCTCTTCAAACACATCAAATTGCCACATCAAATTTCATATCTGATGATAATATCACCGTGAAGTTAGTACCGCTACTGTTTTCCATTTACAATCAAATCTATTTAAAGTGAATATCAATGACAATGAAATAGAGCTAGTATAGACTTAAAAGTGTATATATATTCTTTAGAAAATATAATGTTTTCAAAAAATATTAATATATTTACTTATTAATTTGTTTACATTTTGACTAATCTTTTGTACAGTATAAGAATTGCATTCTAATCATATTGGAAAACATTTTTCATAGGTTTATACATATAAAACCAAAGTAATTAGAAAATGTGTTCTTAACGTATTCTTAATATTCTGGTGGATGCACTTTGATGTCGTAGAAGAAACAAGTTCAATTAACAAAACTCTGGAAATTAATTAACTGATACAAAAAATGATAAATTTGATAACATTCATATACGTTGATAACAATCATCTTCTACATACTCAGTATTATGATAATATGCAATAAGAAAATTGTGACACAATCCAGGTCATTATTGGCCTTGCTTAGAATTGTTCTGCAATACTTGTAGTTTTCACATTCAAATGGTTTAATTAATTCTTTCTAATTGTGCGTTTTCTGTCGCCAATAAAATTATCAAGAAAATTTAAAATTAAATATCGTATGCAAAGCTCTAGTTGTTATAAGTGTTGTAGTTTTGAATTGTAAACCATACATTAAAACTAAAGGTTTAAAATTGTTTTTAAAAATATTATGAATTATATGCCATTTTTTATTTGGCATTTTCAAAACAATGTTTCTATACTTAAAACATTACGTTTCTGGTAACCTTAATTAGTATAATTTAATAGTCAGTCAGCATGTCCCTGTCAGCGCGTTAGAAAGAGCCTCAGTTTTTAACCTAACCAAATTTTCAAATTGAAATCATTGATAATAATCTCAAACATGTGGATTATTATTATAGTTTAATTTTATTTGGTGCTAATTTTATGACAGAGTATAGAAATGACTGAAATAAATCCAATTATACATGAAATAAATTTTTATAGGCCACGTCCGGTTGATGTTACCTGTTTAGCATTGGATAAATTAAACAGAAAGTTGGCGTTAGGAAGGTAGTTTTAGATTATTAAATTCTTTCTTGATATATTCAAATTGTTTTATTAAATTTATTACAGGTCTAATGGAATAATAGAAATCTGGAATATTATTGACAAACCATTTATTGATCGCATAATACCTAGTACTTCACAAAATGATAATGTAAATAGTCTTGCTTGGTACAATGAGAGATTATTCAGCGTTGGAACACATGGATTACTTGTAGAATATGATTTGATTGAACTGAAAATTAAATATGTGAAACCTGTGACTGGTTCTGCTGCTTACTGCATAGATATTAATAACAACGGCCAAATAGCTGTTGGTACTAAACAAGGCTCATTGAATATATTTATAGCAGACGAAATAGGCATAACATATTCAAAAATTATTATCAATCCAGAAAGGGAGATTTTATGCTTGAAGTATCATCATGATGGGGTATGCCTTGTGGCTGGTGGTAAAGGATTTTTAGACATTGTTGATATTGACAAAGAAAAAATACTTTATCATATAATTTTGCCTCATAAGAAGACGAAATTTGGTAGTGTACAAGATACTATATGGTGTGTTGATATTTCTAGGGACTTTTTAGTGTTTACTGGTGATTCTGCAGGTACGTAGTTTTGTTTAAAGGAGAAACATTAAGTACAATAACGATATCAACATAGCGAACTTTCAGTGCCTATGTAAGTTAGCAATGAATTTGTACGGTACAAGTTGCTACATACGTTACTACATACTCATCATAAGAATGAATATGCGTTTAATTTATTAATAAAATACGATTTTTTTTAAAGTAATATAGTGTATGATACAGAATTGTAAAGTATCGATTGAGAGACAAAGTTTATTATTTTTGCAAATTTTAAAGGAGCTTAACTTAAAAGTAGCAATAGATGAAAATAAAATATTTTAGATTTTTTAAATCTTGAATGGTATAATATAAATAAATCAGAGATCCCATCTTGTCTCTCTCTAGACGGGTGTGGTACCCATATTTGCACAAAATTATAGAAATACATTTTTTAGGATGCTTAAAAGTTTGGGATGCAAAACTTGGTGCGCAAATCGATTCCATACAATCACAAGACGGCGAAGTTTTTTGTTTGCAACTTTCGGCAGATGGTAATACTGTTTTCTGTTCTGGATCTGATCCATGGCTACTAACATATCGACGTTCCCGAAATAATAACGATTCAGATGTAAATCGTTTTTATCCTTCCAAACGACATCTACTGCAACATCATGAAGTACGTGCACTCGCTATAGTTCATCATTCATCTGAAGGAGACGTTTCTGATAATAATCGAAACGTGAATGATTCTAACGTTATTGAATCGGGCGATCCAATCGACAATTCATTCAATCGACAAATGGCAACATTTAGTCAAAAGTATTTCGTTGCGGGTGTAGGCGGTTATTTAAATTGTGCTTATTACCCACCACATCGTTTGATGAGTTATCCACCTTTTAGATCAGATTCTGTACAGGTAAATTTGTTTTTCCGACGTAACGCAAACATATATTGTCAATAAATCTAAAATATAAATTATTTAAACCAATTGAATGGTTTAAATATAATTTTTTTTAATCATTTCTCATTGTCCACGACATTGACCGAAAAATTATATACAATAATTCATAATTAAAATAATTACACAAGATATAACTAGCAAAGCTACAAAACATAACAAAAACAGTATGATAAATTTTGATTTGCTTTTTATTTATTTTTTCTAGTTGGGGCTATCATTTCCACTAACTAGATTATATAAAATTTACTCTTTTATTTCTTGTCATTATTATTACTCTTAATATTTTAAAGATTTAAAAATTGAGTTTACTTTTGTTCAAATTAATTGGAAATATTATTTTTATGAATTTTATATATGTATACATTCTCTTTCTCATTTGCCTAGTAAATTGGCACACTTTCTGCCTGGCAAAGTCTATTTTCAAATAATTGAAATAGAAAATGATGAAAAGTTCATCTCGAATGACGAGTATAAAATGAATAAAAAAGCAGAAGTTAAATTTTAAATGATTATTCAATGAGACGCCGAAGCCTTGTGAATGCTCGTGAATTTAGTCACGTGTCTAGAATTTACTGTCACGTGTTCAACCTCTCAGTGGAGTGTACACAACCCACTTTGGGAACGCTGGGTCTCGCATCTTGCGAAGGCATACTGCATGACAGAGAAATAGTTTGAAAATAGCTTACAAGAACTGACAAATATCTATGCTTTTAAATACAAAAAAAATTATCTTTGTTTAATTATCTTTGTTTTTATTACATCTATTTTAGATATGTCCACCAGCAAGATTACTTTTATTAAAATACTATGAATATGTTGAATTATGGATGTTGCCAAAGAAATCCGATACATGTGTTGAGTCGCTCGATTCATGTAATAATTCTTTGGATCCAAAAAAACTTATAGTTTTACAAAGGCAAATTAAAATGGGCGATGAATTGTTTAGAGAAAGTATAATTGATTGCACTGTATCGGATAATGGTAGATGGATTATATTTTTCACTGCAAATGCATTACGATTTTTTGAATTTCATTTTGTAAGTAAGATATTTTTTATTTATTAAGATTTAATGGTACTATGCTCGTATAATCACTGCCCTGATTAGGATTTATTTTACTTTCTGACATTCTCGAGTGTTTTCCAACGGGGAGAGTTATAAGTGCAAGATCACAAGCCACGAAATAAAATTTTTAAATTTCTTACATTTTGGGTGCAAGATGCTCATCATGAGTATCCATAATAGAATTACAGTATTATAGGAATTGCTGTGTAAATGTCATCCACTTTCAAAAGTGCAAAGGACAAGAGAAACCAGACTCTTCATTTTTGCTTGCAACTTCTCTCAGTGGAATATGTCAAAAATTACGCCTTTGTCGCCCAGATATTATTTTATGCGTTGTACTTTGTGTGCTAATCGAATGTTACGCTAATAAACTATTGACTGTTTGATTGTTGATAAACCGATTGAACGTTAAATTACTAGTTTACTAGTTATAAAGTAAAATTACTACTTGAAATACTTACAGTAAGGTTTTTCATTCAACGTGTCTGAATTTTAAAACTGAATAAAAAGACTGTGAGATTTGACGAAAATCTTTATTGCGCATTAAAGTACAATCAATATTATTATGTTTTAAAAATGATATTCAAATGTCCTCTGCGACTTCGTTTACATCGTTACTTCGTTTACAAAATTGGACGATCAGAGAGGTCCAATTTTGTATGACTGTTGCATAATACGGGCTGGATATCACCAATGGTTTGAATGATGTTGTTCTTCAATTGATCAATTGTTGTTGGTTTTTTGGCATAAACCAGCGATTTAACGTGGCCCCAGGGGAAAAAGTCTAAGGGCGTTAACTCTCACGGTCTTGGCGACCATTCCACATCGCCTCTTCTGGAAATAACGCGTTCTGGGAACTTTTCTTGCATCAGCTCCAATGTAACGTCCGATGTGTGATACGATGCGTCGTCTTATTGGAACCCGCATGTCGTCGAGGTCTATGTCATCCAATTCAAATCACAAAGTCAGTTATCATGGTCTGATAACGCTCGCCGCCATTGACAGTCACCGTCTGTCCATTATCTTTTCGGAAGATGTATGGCCCAATGACGCTGCCTGACGAAAATCCACACCAAATAGTAAATTTCTCCGGATGCAATGGAGGCTTTTGATATTGCTGTGGATTACTCTGTCCCTTAATGCGGCAATTTTGTTTGTTCACGAAGCCGTTTAACAAAAAATGCACTTCATCACTAAAGATGAGTTTTTGGCCAAAATTTGGCTCCGCTTCCAATTGCTCAAGAACCCAATTTACTGAAAGGCCAACTCCTTGCGCACGACGAGAAATCGAGACGTTTGGATCTTCAGCCACACGTTGAGGAACAGCAGCAATATTCTCCCTTGAGCACGCGTTTCGGCGTCGTGTAGGGATGCTCGATCAACAACCGAATCGCTTTGCTGGAATTTCGCGATAATTCGTTGAATTGTTCGCTCGGTCGGATGATCATTTCGGTCGTAAATATTTCGTGGCTCGCGAAAAGTTTGGCTGACAGAACGCGAATTTTTATAAAAATTTCAATTCCGATGCGTTGTTGAACGGTTTAGTGCTGCATGGTAAAATGGCACCTATGACAGAGCACAAACGTGAAAGAACAACGGCGTTGCCACCTGAAACGACAGAGCAATAAGCTATCAAAGGTGGGACATATTTATTGAAAAACCTGTTAGTAGTAAAAGTCATTCAGTACATGAATAATTCGGGTCGGAACCGTCCATGATTTTAGTTTTGTTTAACTCCTAAACTTAATCAAATTAACTTTTTATTCTTAGAATGAATATGAATCGGAAATGCCACAATTAAAAAAGTTGGAAGTACCAAAAGAATGTCAAGTTGGTTTAATAATGAGCTGCTTTGAACCAAATAGCAATATAGCATTTCTAGTTCCCGCAAAAGGAAATATACAAGTTGTACGGTTTGAAGAAGGCAAACGACCGGAATTAATACAAATTATTGATACTGGAAAGCGTTAGTATTTAAATTGTAGTTAATAATTTGCTATTTTCTTATGTGATTTGTGGTCTCATATTGTTTCTTCCAACATTTCATCTTTAATTTTATGGATTCCTTTTAATTTTCTTTTTCCGAGAGTTTAGTGTTAGCCAGTCGTGCGTACTTTCTAGGCTGCTTTTTAGTGTATAGTAATGTAACTAGTGTATTTTTATTGTAGTGTAAGCACTGCCAAAAACATTTCAATCAAAGTCGCAATATGAACACTGGTTAAAAACTTCATTACAGTATTTTTAACCCAACAATTTTTCAGTACCAAAACATCTCAACCAAAGTAATTTGATCGCAACATTGATAAAAACGTTTTTACGTTATGAGCCGCCAGTCTATAAAAATCAATTTACTAGTGTAATCAAATCAAGTACTACAACATACGCATGTAAAATATTATAATCATGCAGTACAAAAAGGTGCGCTAATACTCCAACCCATAAAATGTCTTTCTCACACTTGAGATATAAATTCTTAGTGCATGGTACAATTTGACATGAGTTTTACTTCGACATTCTCCTACAACACAAGTTATTATAAAGCGTATTTGACGATGTAATTATTTGAAGCGAAATGTTTAGTTCAATGAGTCATTGGAATACTGCATGTAGGGATATTCTTTCGGAGTAGTTCTTGTTTCACGATATTGTTTCCATGTTTTTATTAAAGCTTTTACGTTCCAGGTTTTAAAAGTAGCATGCAAATAACTGTTATTATTATTATTTTTTTATTTTACTACTTTTATTCCGTAGATTCGTCCACCAACTTAGAAGAACAAATTACTCGAATCAAATGTTTTGATAAACAATATTTGATTGGATGTGACATGTGTGGTAATATAGCTGTTTGGATATGTGGAAATGTAAATAAGACTTGGTCCCATTATTATACTACGCCGAGTTATCAAAAAGGTATCCTCGCTTTCAATATGCATCCACAAGAGCCAATATTGGTTGTAGTTTACTCCAATTTACAGGTATTTATTTTTATTTTCTATACGTATATTATACACAAATGGTGTCTCTTCAAAATAAACCCCTTTGTATATGTCGCACTTACGCCAACTTTGTTTCCCATATCCCTTTTAGCTTTGACAACTTCCTTTTTGGCTTTGACTTTAAAGTCCATTTCGGGAAATATATCACAACAAAGTTACACTATTCACACTTTTCACTTTATTAGTGACATATGTAGCTAAAGTGTTTATAAGAGTTTTATAAATTTTACATTTTGCTTCCAGCTAGTGTTTAAATTGGCAAAGAAGTATAAATAAAGAAACCCGAAAATTATTTCCGCCACAATGAAATGAGTGCTAATAAGATTTTTTTTTATATAAGATCGAATGTTGAGATCAAATTTCGAATCTAAACTGAATTTAGAATTTTCACGTGTTGAATTATGACTATTTTAGGAGACGTAGGACCTTAAATTTGCACTATGCGCACACATTTTAGCTTCTTGAGTAAAGTGATCTATTCTATTATATACTAAAAGCGAAAACACGAACGTTTCGTGACAACATGGAAAAACTGGAGGGGTCCTATTTTTGACCTTTCTAAACACATGATAACTCCCCCGACAAGGTTAAAAATATGCCGTTTTCGCAATTTGAAAGATTATGAAATTCTCTAGAAGATTTATTTAGACCATTTTTTCAAAAAAAAAACCATTTCCAAAAAGTTATGAATTTTGAAAAAAGCGAAAAAAATGTTTTTTGTTTTTGAAATTGCCAAATTTCTATTAATCTAAAAAAAATGGGGTTTTTACAAAGTGATTCGCGTTTACTTGAAGAAAAATGTTAAAATTTTGACAAATCTATAGATTTTTTGAAAAAAAAATTTGAAAATTTCAGCCATGAAAATGTATGCCAAATTGGGGACTCGATGTTCTCCAAATTCAATTGAGTGTGGGCCTCAAGGTTAATGTCGTATGAGACATAAAGAAATAAACCAGTCAATAGGCATATTTTCATTTTGATAAAATGAAGAGAAGTGGGTAAAAATGGTCCCAAAATTAGACCATCATAAATATTATGGTCCAAATGGACCCACTTTAAACGTACATGGAAAGCTTGATGACGTTATTATTTCCATTGCCTGAAAGGACATCCTTTTCTTTATTCAGAAAAAAATTACAAATCTTCAATATTAATAAAAAAGTGTATTTTGATTTTTTTTAATTTTCATTTCACGACAAAAAGAACGACAATTTTAGTATCATTTTTATGGGAATTTTTAGACATTTCTATTCATAACTTTTCAACGAGTGAAGATATCACAGTGAAATTTAGATATCTTATGGAGGACACATTACGCCTGCGTTTATATATAATTACAGGTTTGGGCATGTTTGTTCCAAAAATGCAGGTCACTAAAAATGTTGACCCACTCGATTTCTGCACTATACACTAATATTGTACTTAACCTAGAAATTATGAAAGATATAGAGATTTTGTTAAGAAACTATAATATAATATTAGTTTTTGACCAAATTTATGCAATAACACAAGTTCTAGAATATCTAAGCTGAAAACTAAAGATTTGGAGTATATGGTTTAGCCCTATTTTTAACAAAATTTACGTTTTGTTCATATTTATTGAAATTAAACATGGAAAGGATTGTTTTACACGTATTCTATAAGAGTAAAAATTGTCCTATTTTTTAATTTTACGTTATATTCGATAGAGTTTTAGTGCGAAAACGCCTTATTTTGGGCACTCAAGACAGGCTTAAAATGGCCAACTTTTAGATGGGTGAAAATGAAAAAATCTATCGTTTTGTGGCACTTTATACGTAGAAATCGATTTCTTGAAGATTTCAAATTTATTTCTATTGTAAAACTCTACACAAATTATTTGTAAATTCGATTTGTGATGAGCATATTTCACTTACCATGTTTCATGAATTCTGACCAAATTGACGTATTTTAATCCAAAATGGGTTTATTTACTTTCACATTATAAGAAAAGTAAACACTTTCACAAGCTAATGCAGTTAATATTAAATACTTTGAAGCATTAAAGGATTATTTTTTTACGGTTTATTAAATTTTAGAGAGGTTTCTTTAAAAATGTACTGGTATGTTTTGAATTTTTCTGACAGGTGGAATTTAAAATGGCAGATATTAATCTCAAGCATTGGGCTAAATTGAAGTGCGACGAAACGTAAATAAATGGTGTGGGTTTTGTAGGGTGTTGAGTAGGGTGTTGAGGTAGTTATTGTCTGCTTGGACTACTAAGAGTTGTTCGTTTACTTTCTGTTTCAGGTTTGTAACGGTTTTATTTTCAGTTGTTGTTATTTATTGTCTTCTTTCTTTGTTTTTTAGTAGTTGAATGGCTTCCGCTTTCATTTCTCTTTCATATGAGTGTTTTGGAATGGTTTCTTCTATTGGAATTTTAGATCTTGGTTGTGATGTGTTGCGTATTTATATCCTTTGTTCATTAGTTTTCTTTACTTTTTTCTGTTAGTTTTATATATGACAAGTTCGTGAATTTTTGTTTTTGGTTTTGTGGATTTGCTGCTTGTTGATTTTCTTTCCGTTTTCTCAGTTTTGATAGTTTTTGTTCTTTTCATTTTTCATCTTCTGCTTGTAGGTGTATGGTTTTGAGTAGATTAGGGTTTTCTCGTTAAACCTACTTCAAGCAGAAGACGAAACAAGAAAAGAACAAAACTATTAAAAACTATCAAAACCAATATTTAAATACCTAAAAGTGAACTAAAACTGCAAACGAAAAGAACTCATTACGTAACATACACGAAATCTACATAAGCTCAACTGACTATGAATAATAACAAAACATACAATGTGCAATATTCCATAACTCAAATACAGTAAGTACAATAATAATTTCACATAATAAATCAAACCCAACATAAATATAGACCAACAAAATCAAACATCACACCGACAAAAACTAAGAAATTAGGGTGTAAACATAACCTAACAGATACTGATAAGTCATAATTTTTATTTCTTGTACTGTGTAAATTAATGTAAAACTTTTGCAGTTTTACCTGAAGGTGGCCAGAAGCCGATAGTGAATAAATAAATGTAAAACCAAGGATGTACTTTTTATTACAACATTAATCAATTTTTAAATTTCGCATTTCTATTCCAGTGTATGTGATTTCAGTTGGACAATTTTAATAGGAATTTGTATTTTTGTTTTGCTTTATATTAGATCATCCTATACGATTTTCAAAAGAGAAAAATCATAAAACAAATGGAGTTAGAAGAAAAGAAACACCCGGAAGCGTATGCGATACGAAATATTCAATTTGACTTACCAAGGAAATCTTTAGTATTGGCCTCATTATCGCGATTATTTATTATTCCAATGGTAAGTTTTTTTTTTGAAAAGTTTTTCTATACAAGCAATTGATTTAAGATATTTAACAGTTTTTATTTTACGGTAAGGTAAAGTACAGTAATCATGCCACAAAAATATTTTAGACATCTTTACACGACGCAATTAATTTTGTGGTGGCCTAGGCGTATCTGTAGTATTTAGGATTACATTTTTATTCTCTTTACATCTTAAACAAATATCTTGCTCAATAAAAGAATTTGTACTTTGGAGTTGTTATCATACATGGCCTTGAGGTTTGTATTTTTCAGCTATTTTCAAATTTATTAATTCTCAAACATAAATGTGATAAGCATCTTATCATATCGTATTCCGTTTTGTATCTTATGTATCATTTGTTTGTATCTTATGCCATAGTGACGTTCGAATTAGTTTAGAAAATACTGCGTAAAATTTAGTGCAATTGGTAAACTCTTAATTAAAGAGCTTAAACATTTCACGCGTGTAGGTGTCCGTGATTTAAACGATTCAGTAACACTGGATGAGGGCAAGGCATTTTCGGAGATAACGTTTGCAATAAAGAATTCTTAAAAATGACTTCAAAGAAGTCACTGTAAGATCAAATCAATAGATAGTTTCCTTAGATGAATTGAAAGGCACACATGATCACATGTACTCTTAAACAAGGAGAGAAACTAAAGCTAAAAATGTACAGGCCAATATCACTATTGGCCTTCACAAAAATTCACGAAAATCTTCACAAAAATTACCGAAAAAAATATTTAAAAACAGGTTGATTGATGTGTCACGAAAACAATATGATTTGATCCCAATTTTTGAACACAATTTTTATATTCAAAACTTTGAATCATACAGAAACCACACATAACTAATAAGAATCATGAGCTACAAGTTTAGTAATATGTTTGTACCGATTCACCGTCATTTTATACAGTCTAGCATTCCAAGGTTAATCCTTCTGGGCACCAGTGAAGGTAGCTCCGCCTTCAGTGATGATATCATCGAATCATTGCATTGATTGATCCACGTTATCCGTTCTGCTCTCTGAGTGGCTGTTTAGAATGATAACGTTATCAGAATCGACCAATGGCAGGTCTTCCGCCTCCCACAAAAGCAACTTTTACAGAACAGAACCTCGTTCTTTCATCACAATTTTCAATCAACTGATGATTTCAGGTTATATTTTGGTATGATATGACGCAATACGGGTTAGATATTGCATAATATAACCTAAATGTTACCCAATCTAAGATCCAAGAAATATAGTATGATGCCAGAAAGGTCAATGTTAGCTATCACATTATGATGGGCATAGTCTTTGGTGGACATAGTAGCTTATGTATATATCTCTAGCGCATAGGCAGAAAGTTTTCCGACAAATGTGAATACTGCGTAGTAATCATTCTTGTACGGAGAATTCCGTAAATAAATAAAATAAAATATTTTAACTTTTATCGTATGTTAACTTATTTTAACTAAAATAGAATATTTTAAAAAGATTGAAATTAGCATGCCACGATTTTTCAAAGCACAAACGATTTTTTTATATATGTTGTTCTCATGTATGAGATGTAACTATTTATAAACAAGTATTGTGGTAGGTACCAAACTTGTCTTCGACACTTAGTATTTGCCTCCAATCATTATACTAGTGTATAGGCGTACATCAGTTATTACGTTGGTCGGTGACATGAAAACAGAAATAAATATTAAATTTAAGAACAAATACTAAGTGCCGAAGACAAGGTTGGTACCTACCACAATACTTGTTTATAAATAGTTACATATTGTACACATCTCATACATGAGAACAACATATAAAAAATCGTTTGTGCTTTGAAAAATCGTGGCCCGCTAGTTTACAGATGAAAACATCCGATCTGAAATCGGGAGACTCGGGTTCAATTCCCGAGTGGGCTCTCAATTTTTTCGAGACACAAATGATTATATTAATTTCAATCTATATACTAATGTATAGGTGGAGCAAACCTGCTTGTGAATTATTTAATCAATAAAATATTTGAGTATAAAAACCTAATGAGGCAAGGAATAATTATCGTTAAACATCAATATTATTACTAATATACTTACATGGCTCACTAACATAATAGATTGGTGGCTGTAAAAGTAT
The DNA here is from genome assembly GCA_009867245.2 of Adranes taylori. Lineage (NCBI taxonomy): Eukaryota > Metazoa > Arthropoda > Insecta > Coleoptera > Staphylinidae > Adranes > Adranes taylori. The sequence goes on along the minus strand of WYDF02269210.1, from coordinate 3,622 downwards.
GTTTGTCTGTCGAACATTCGTTTTAAGTTTTCTTGTGAAATTGTAGCATTTCCATTGGGGGACGTGAAATTGTAACATTTCCAGGATATCTGGACAGTCGATTAAATTCTTAATTATTTTATAACCTACACAAACAGCAGAGTGTAGTCGCCTTGTTTTTAACATTTGAACGTAGAATTTTTGAATAGATTCTAAATGGTTACTGTGAATTTTATGAAACGGATTCCATATTGTTGGACAGTACTCAAGATTAGAGCGGAAAAAAGCATTATAAAGTAAATTGATGCAGAATGAGTTTTGAAATCTTGAGCAAGTTCTAATTAGAAAACCAAGCATTTTATTAGATTCAGAAAGAAAATGGATGTATTGGATAGTGAAGGATAGAGTGGTATCAAAATACACCCCTATTATTTTCGATATGTTCTTAAGGTAACAGTTGTTTATTGAGGTTTCGGTGAACTTTTAGTTCTTTTACGACTATGCACTTGTTGATATTTATTTGGAGTCTATTTGTAGTGGACCATGCTTCTACTTCGTGCACATCTTGCTGGAGCACATTACAATCATTGAGATTATCAATGACCTTGAATAGTTTCAGGTCGTCATATAGTAACTTGGAGCATTGCAGTATCTCCGGCAAATTATTTATAAATAGGGAGAATAGAAGTGGTGCCAAATTCCTTCCATGAGGCGCACCGCTTGGTGCTTTAATTATATGAAATTTAAAACCTTTGTGTTCTACAAACATAGCTTTGTTAACCTGATATGACCGTAAGAGTAGTGTTAAATCATTTGAGAAACCTAGAATACGAAGCTTGTGAAGAAGTATGTTGTGCTCTATCTTGTCGAAGGCATTACTAAAATCAGTAAATATTACATGAACTTCCCTGTTATTGTCCAATGTATTTGCCACGACTTCAGTAAATACAGTCAAATAAGTACTGGTCGATCTACCAGGGTAAATCCATGTGGTTTGGTAGAAATGCGGGATTTCTCTTGAGAGAAGAATTGGTTATAGATACAGGTTGCGAATACTTTGGATATGTTGGATAACATTTTTGAAAACAGGAGATATTGAACAATTTTATTTTCACATGTTGCTAATTGTTAAATGTACAACAAAAATTTTTTTGTGAAATAATAACTACAAAGTGAAATAATAATAACGCAGGGCGGTTATGAAAGTCAGCTAATAAATGCTGGACCACTATAGCGTACCCATGTACCCGAATCGCTCAGGGGAGGACAAAGATCTCATACTCCAATGGCCTGCTGACAATAAAAGGGAGCAATTTTTTGCCGGCGACTCCCTAGCCCCAAAACTGTGAAATACCGTTGGGTCTGTGGGCAGCTGCACATCTCCCGCCGACAAAATTTCACAGGTTTCTTCCGGGTTAACTCCACTGAAGAAACAACGAACTTATTTTCGAAAAATAAAAGAGAATCAAGTGACACCAGTTCCTCGGTTGCATGTACCTCGTGTTGGACCGAGCGCCTGGAGTGGATAGAGAGGTTTCGTCAGGCTTTAATGCTCGTCTATGAATTGAGCGAACCCGCTACTAGAGGCTACATGAACAGGATACATACGATCTGGCTGGATATGCATCCAGAGCACTCAAACATGAACAAACATTTTCGGGATTACGTTGGATATCTTAAAAGGCAGCACTATCAGCTATTGTGGGAAGATAATGATGAAGATGTAAATGACCCAAACAAGATCTGCGCAGAACCGGCCACTGCATATGATGAGCACACGGGTCCATTGAGGATTTAAAGGCAAGAGAGCACCATCATTTTTCTAAATTCTTGCCCAAATCAAAAGATATTACTAGGGTTAACCGCGTGTTAGAAGAGAGTATAGACTACTTTGGCCCCTTATTATATTGGGATATTTTTAAATAAATAAAACTGTTTTATAAAACTCCATTTATTCCTACTTTGTACAATAACTACAAGTTGATCTCAACTTTAGCAAATCTAATTCGTCAATAAATGTTCTAACTTATTTTTAAGTAAAATTATTTTATATTTTGTATGTATGCAAAATACCTATCGTAATTATTTTTAATATCTAATTGTTTTATATTTGCGTAATTTTAATACTAACACTTTTTGCTTAACTATACTGATTTCATTATACTTATTACCTAAATTCCTTAACTTCTTGATTTCTAATTAATTTTATAACAGTTTGCAAAATTTTATTTAATATTTCTTAATCATATGAATCTTAAATACTCTACTTATTATTAATGTACAGTATAAGCCAAATTATTGAATTTAAATACTTCCACTTGAGATACCATAGCTTCCCCCTTTTGGAGAAAATTTTTTTAAATATTTTTTTAAATCATAATATAATTTAACTCTGTTTTTATGCATTTCCATAATTTTTTTCTTATATTTTATCACGATATTAGGATCCTTGTCCTCAACTATTTCATAAGGACCTGTATATAGTTCATCATATTTATTTGTAGAGGTATTTCTAACAAGAACTTTGTCACCTATATTAAATTTCAGTGGATTAATACATTTATCATATGTACTTAGAATGTACTCTTGTGCTTAGAATTAATTAAATTATTTCTAGCGTTTTTCGATGCTGTTTGTAAGAGATATTTTTAATTCAAGGGCATAATTGTCACTTGTATAAAACGGATCCACCTTTGCTGTTATATGTGTTGGTATGTGGCTATATTTTCCACATACCAATTCATACGGAGTATACATGATCTCAGTATGAACAGTATTATTGTAAGTAAACGTCTAAAATGGGATCCATGTGCTCCATGTATTACGATAGTTAGCAAGTTGCATCCGTATGTATGCTCCTAAACGCTTATGTGAATATTCTACCGAACCAATCGTTTCATGATGATAGGCTGTGCTGTTTAATTTTTCCATTTTTAAAATTTTACAAATTTCCTTTAAAACCTCATTTATGAACTCTGTACCCATATCAGTCACTATTTTTTCAGACATTCCGTAAAGTAGAATAAAATTATTTATTAAAGCTCTAGCTACTGTCACTGCTTCTTTATTTTCAATTGGCTAGGCGTCTACGAATTTGGTTAAATCGCACTGGACCGTCGAAATATATTTATTGTTGTCCTCATCAGATTCCAAATGTCCGATTAAGTCTGCATATATTTTCTGGAAAGCCGACGCACTCGTTATCGTTATACTTAATGGTTGTTTATGTGGCCTCGTATACTTGTGCCTTTGAGATTCACCACAACTCTTCATAAATTTTCCAATATCCTCTTGCATCCCATGCCAATAATATATTCTTCTAATATTGCTGCAAGTCCTATATATGCCTCCATGTCCACCTGTTGGTAACATGTGATAATGGTTTATTATCAGTTGCTTTTTTTCTGGATCAGTAATTTCCATTATTCCGCGAATTGCTGATATTTTTAACCCGATTTCTAATAATTCTGCTATAATTTTAGCATTCTGTTTATTTTCAATAACTACAATTTCTTTAATATAATAATCAAGACACATTTCTTTGAGGTTTCTCAACGATGCTTCTCTAGCTAATGTTGATCGAATTTCCTCGTCTTCCGTTCATAACTGTTTACTTCTTGAATTTCTCAATTCTATTTAATTT
>WYDF02269199.1:0-18254 GCA_009867245.2 Adranes taylori | reverse complement strand
GCGAAATAGAAGACTTCTACCAAGATATAACCACGGCACTATGCCAAGGTTCGGCACATTATACTATGCTCATGGGCAATTTTAATACCAAGCTGGGAAGCAAGTATGATGATGCAGAATTCTCATTGGCCCCCACGGCCTTGGTAGAAGAAGGTCGATTGTTGAAATATATCTTGCTTATCCCAGCAACGGCCACGGATACGCGTTCTTCACGCTTACGTCATTTACCCCTCTAAGGTCTACACAGGAACCATATCCTCCATTTTTCTTCCTAACCATAGCTATCTTTGAACTTCATGGACTCGTGGATCGCTCGATAATACCATTCCGGGTGATCTCATCCAGTTCTTGATTTATTATCTTCTATTTCTTTAGATTCCGAGGCATATATCGTTACTTAATCGGTTCTGGCTCCTCCTGAGTAATATGATGTTTAATAAAATTAGTTAGTACAGTCCTGTAAGCTTCTTGAAGTCCTTGATTTAAAATTATCGCTAATCTTCTATATTCATCAGTGTCTAATTCTGAAGAAATGTTCGTCAACGACTCCTTATTGTTCACGTTCTTCTCATCAGATGGTTTGGCGCTAGTAACTTCTGTCATTCCTAATTGCATTCTCTTAATTCCTCTTCGCTGTTTCCTTGTAATCTTGTTTCCTTTATCTATAAAATTTAGTTGTCCTTCATTAATTCCAATAAGTATTTGATTGTCTAAGAAGAAATCCATGCGCAAAATAAATTCCGTGATTAGACCAGAAGATATAAATATGCTTGCTGAAATCGGTAGTTATTTACATCGATGGTCAATTGACATCTTTCACGCAGATTATAGTCCTTACCAGCAGCCAGTCTCACCTTCCCAAAGTCAGGCTCACTCTTGAATATTTCATAAGGATAGAGCTCCGTCAATGGAGGAAACGCAGAAACTAATCGAGAGTGTAAACAAACCTGCAGAACGTAGACCACCTAGTGGTACATAGGCAAAATAACTATGTAAACATTAAAAAATACATGGAGCTTCATAAAATAGAATTTTATCCAACAAAATGTTGCAGTGAAGGTATTAGACTCTTCACCATATGAAATGCCAGATGAAAAGAAACTGAAAATAGTACTAAGGGGAGTTCCCCACTGCATAGAAGAGAAAGAGATAGAACAATATCTGACTAGAAAAGAACTATCGTTTCACGCAGTAAAACGGGTACGCAATAAAGGAAAAAAATTCCACTAGTATTAGTTAATACGGTAAAAACAGAGAAAGGAAAAGAAAATTTCCGAATGAAAAACGCCCTGAACATGCGTATCACTACAGAGCCAAAGAGAAGGCCCACAAGAACATTGCAGTGTTATAAAAGCTAACGTTACGGACTTGTGCAATACAGATGCAATGCAACACACACGTGCATGCACTATGCTGAAACTAACCATTCTGGGAATGCTATAAAAATAAATCATCCACATGTGCAATGTGTGTCGGAGTATGTAAGGCTAATGATTGGAATTGCCCAAGAAACCCAGATAATATAAAAATAATTCAAAAACAAGTGAAACAGTAACGCTAAGAGTCAGCAAAAGTAATACCTGGAGTATCACGCTCCCAAATAGCTCAACACTCAAGCGTAAGAGGAGGCACAAATAACACAAATAATAAATACAACTTTAAAAACATTGAATGGAAAATAAATCATCAACTAAAATTAGCACATTGAACGCAAACGGGCTAGAAAACAGTCTAGAGTAGTTGAAGACATTTCTGTGGGAATATGAGTTAACAGCAATGCTGGTATCTGAAACAAAAACCAGAGATAGACTATCCATCACAGGATGGTCAGTAGTCAGGGAAGATAGGCCACTAAGTCCAGGTGCGGGAATGGCAATAATTATTAGAAATAAGTATAGTTTAAATAAGGTACAAACGAATCCGCCAAATATTGAGATTGTGGCAATACAGAAGGATGCGAGAAGCATAGCTGACAATGACAGCTTTAGATCTGAAGCCAACATTACAACATACAAAAGTAGATTTGAATGAAATATGGAAAGACAATATCAGGAGTGGACTTAAATTGGAAACATTTATCATGGAACAGCATGGTTAACAATGTAGTGGGAAAAACTTTATATAACTATGGAAAGAACAAGAAAAACTTTCAAATTGTTGGAATCAGTGAACCAATTTCCATTTCGCCTGCTCTAGGTACACGAGGAGAAGTAATTGACATTTTCATATTCCATAGAGTAATCAAAGAAATATTGACCAAAGTGTACTATGATTTAATCTCAGACCACATCCCAGTAATAGCCGAGCTGAAAATTTTTAATTTAAAATCAAAAGCAGCAGTCAAGAGGATAAATTGGATGCGGTATGCATACGAGATGGAGAAATTCAAACCAGTAACAGAAATCATACAAGCAATAGAAGAATTTGAAAGGGAAGTAGCCCAACTTACTCAGTTTACAAAGAAAAAATTCGTGGGAGCAGAATGAGAAGCCAGCATCAAAATAAGTTGTCGATGATATACGAAGAAATGAGATGAATAACGAAGAAAAGGGCAGCAATGAAACAGTACGCACACACAAGTCATCCGTGTGACAAAGCTAAAATGATAAGGCTCTGATATCAGGTTCAAATAATGCTTCTGGAAAAGAGACAAGAAATATAGAACGAAACTATCATAGACAATTGTTAACGGAATGGCGAAGAAACACTAAGCCGGCTGTTTGAAATGATAAAGAAAGATCCTAAAGGAAATGCTCCGTTAAAAAACACTAGAGGAGAATTTGTGTATGAAGGCATAGAAAGCAGATGTGAATAAAGCAGTATAGGAGGTAAAATACAAGTTAACATACAATGTGTTCCTAGAATACCAACCAGTGGAAAAAACGGAAGTTTCTAGCATCCTACAGAAGCTAAACCCACGGAAGGTGGCAGCAGAAGATGAAATTACAAATATAGTACTGCTGTTACTCCCTACACAGGCAATAGACACGCGAACAGATTATAAATAAAATAATAATCAACAGCTACAAGCCGAACCCATGGAATAACGCAATCATCATAACGATTCCGAAAAATAACAAGAATCCAGTATTAGAAGACGCCGGAAAATAGAAGAAGCATAAGCTTGTTAAACAGCTACGCAGTAGTTTCTGAAGTAATTATCAAAAACTAGAAGTTAACCCGTCGTAAAACGACTATCCATTACCAGGTCCTACTTCTTTATTTACCCAAATGAGTTGGGTTATATATATATATATAAATATATATATATATGTATATATATATATATATATATATATATATATAAACCTTTTAATACATTTGAACAGCTGAATATTTTATTGTTAAACTATTAAACTTATCACTAAATTCTCATTATAAGTATAATGCATGGACTAAACCCGATCTCTTCTGCTTTGTTACTTATTAGTAATTTATAAAATCAAAAGCGTTCCAGACGGACAGGGACAAAGCAAGACGTTTATATATAAGTATAGAATCCATGAGTTTGCAGAAAGAAATAAAGGTCCTCGCGCGCCGTATGCTAGTCATTTCATCTAGCAAGTTGTCACTGGACATTTCTTGGATCCCTATACAAACTAATAGACAGATACTACGATCTGGCTAATTCACACGAGCATAATGCTTTTAATTACACATGACACTTATCGCAATTTCACACGAATACTTAATGATTATATTTCTTAACATCTAATGTTTCTATTAATATCAAGGTCGTCTAAACTCATATTTGTCAACACAGTATATTAATCACGTTTTAGACATGAATGCACAAGCATGAAATAGCTTGAATTAATATTTCCTAGTATGTTATGATCTTCGCAAATTAGAATAGTATATGAATATTGAAAATACCTAGAGTATTATGAATAGATTTTACTTAAATGAATAACCTGTTTGTTTTATATGTTACAATATTTGCTTGTGCTATTCTGTGACAAGTTGCTAAGGCTCCCCATTAGCAGCGTCGCGAGTGGAAGCCTGTCACATATTTTGGCGCCCAAGCATGGACCCAGTGTTCTTGCGGGTAGAAACGACAATTCAAGAGGTTTGCGATGCACATAAGAAAAACTTTCAAAGGAAATAATTAGAAGATAAAGGATGGAAATAATAAGGAAATTTACCTTTGAAAGAAAAAAAAATATCAGGAGATGAAAGAGAAGAACTCAAAAAGGCCGCTGGACAGGCGAGACAACAAGTAGGATGGATATATAGGTTACGTAAACCAGATTTCATCATTCAACTGGAACATTTCCGGCTGGACAATATGGCTGGACAATATGGACAACAATTTAATTTCATCAGAAAATGAGAAAACGATTGAGCCGGCATCTACAAATATTCATGGCATATGTAGTACGAGGAGGAGCTGTTACACCACGACCAAAAGATGCAACAAATGGAAATACTGGAGCTGATGTTAGATTTAGGGTACCCGCAAGAAAACATATAGAACCAGCTAGCTACCACCACCAATAAAAAGGGTTGAAAATTTGGACATGGAATATTTCATTCGATGGAAGAACGTCTCCCGTGCTTTTTTTGGAAGAATTAGAACAGAGAAAAGAACGCCATGATACAGATGGAAGGACCTTGTTGGCTGCTTTACCTGATTTAATGAGAGGATCAGCACTAATGTGGCTGAGAAATAACCGAAGTCATTGGAATTTTTATAGGGATACATTTATTGAATATTTTCAAAGGTACTTTTTTCAAGTCGACTACTACTTTTTTTAACCTCTATTTTTCCACCTTCGACGATTTTTTTGTAAAAAAGTTACTTATAAAATAAAAGGAAAATGAAAATAATTCGGGACAGCCTATAATAAGGTTCCGCGTATAAGAAATGTCTCCCCGCTCTCATATAATAAGAAATAAACAAATAAATAAATACTAATGGGATGTTTTTCCTATCCTATCTTTAAAATGAAGATGTCATAAATACATGTTACGATAAGTAAATTAATTGGCGAATTAATTTAGTGTAATAAACAAATAGAAAACGATATTACATATATTTTTCCGTTTTATTTAAATAAAAATATTCTTTAAAAACGCATTTGTAATACTTACTTACATAAGTTAGAAAGAAATGGCGAATACTGCTCCTACGGAGAACCGTACGTAGTGAATAATGCATCAAAACAAAGATCACTGATTGTCTCTGTCTGCTGATATGCACCGAAATAATTTTATATCTTCTAACTTCTGTTCTCCGGGAATTAGGTGTTCATCACCTTGTGACCCATAGCGAGTTACAACGTGATGTGCGACGACTTTCACACGTTCTGTGGCAAGCAACTAGAGATACACATGGTTCTTGTGTTATGAATAGGCCCGCTTTTAGTGTTAGAAAGTTCCTGTCCGAGTATTCTACCTACTTCCGAATATTACAGAGTATGATTTTAACTGTGAGTCGCGAGGTTAGTTGACAACAGTAACAGCAACGTAGTCTGTTGTATTACGTGTCATTAGGGATGGATACTTCTAACTGGCTTGCAGCGGCGTTGAAGGTAGATGCTCGACAACAGTAAGAGCAGCGCAATCAGCTATGTCTATAGTATTCTGTTTGCCACACCGGATAGAGTGTATACTATTAGCATAAGCTAGTCGTAGACGCTTCAGTAACAGAAGTGCCCCCACTGTGTTACGAATCCATCGTCCGCAGCACCTGGTAAAGTGTGTATTTCTAATAAACATGCCCTCGGGTTAGTAGCAATCATTCGGCAAGGGTAATAATAATAATACTAATAAGCAGCGCAACATGCTGTGTTAAGTACCTCTAGTGCGGGTGCGTTTAACAAATTAGTGAGCGGGGTATGAATAGTCACTAGACGACAGGAATAGCAACGCAACCTGTTGTGTTACGAATCTGCCGTATCCCCGTTCCCTGCACAAGGTGTATACTTCTAAGAAACCTGTCGTGGGGGTGGATCCATTCACTCGGCAAGGGCATCAGCAGCGCAACCTGCTGTGTCACCTATCTGTAGGGTGGGTGCTTCGAACCAATTTGTGCACGAAGTCAAGTGTAGTCAATAGACAATAGTAGCAGCAACGCAACCAGATGTGTACGCGTCGTGTTGAAATCCTAAGATACCTGCCGTCCTGGTTGTTCATCTGTCATACCTAAACTGGCTCCAATCCTATGTATTAATTTTCCCATCCGTCAGTACCTGCTACCTGCTTTCCGTATTATTACTTTATTACCGCATTTAACTTGTGCTTTATCAGCACCGCTAATATCTTGCTAAGCGCCGTTTTTTAGAATTATTATTATAATTATTGCATTGCTGTTTTGCTATGCGCCGTTTTGTTTTGAATATAATGTTGTTTTTGCAGCATTTAGTTAAGTCTTAAACCTCTAGTCTTGTAAAAGATTTTCTTCTGGATCTATGTTATTTAGGATTGAAATTAATTCCTCTTCTATTGCATTGATTTCAGGTTATTTTCTGAGAGTCAGGTTATTTTAATTTCATAAGCCAAACTAAGGGTATATGGTCTGTATAAATGTAGAACTTGCGTCCGAACAAATATGGCCTGAAGTACTTGATGGACCAAACTATTGCTAGAAGTTGTTTTTCAATTGTCGAGTATTTAACTCGGCACCATTTAAAGTTCGTGAAGCGAAAACGACGGGCTTATCACTATCTTGGACCTTGTGATAATACTGCGCCTAAAGCTACATTAGAAGCATCTGTTGTAAGAATAAATGATTTTTCGTAATCGGGATATTGCAAAATTAGATCAGTCGTAAGGATGTTTTGACATGTTTCTAATGAATTAATGAATTCGGAATCGCGGATGATCTGAGAAGTTTTATTGAAGCATTTGATTAAAGATTTTGTACGTCCTGCAAAGTTTTTGATGAATTTTCAATAATAGCCTACTAACCCTAAACGCTTTTTATTTCTTTTCTTGTCTTTGGTATGGGGTATTTTTAATTGCCTTTATTTTGTCAGGGTTAGGTTTTCCGGCGTCTGGAGTAATAACGTATCCTTAATATATTACTTCGCCTATAATTAGCCTGTCGTAGTCTCTCGAAAACTTCTCTAAGTCTTTCTGTATGTTCAATAAGTAATAAGTAATAAGTGAAAAATTGAAAGGTTGTCTAAGTATGTAAAGTATTTTTTGTTTTAGATTCCGCTAAGAATATCGTCCATAACTCTCTGAAACGTTGCTGGAGGATTCTTTAAACCGAAAGGCATTCGACAATATTCAAATTGACCTGATTCTGTGCTAAAAGCTGTTTTTTCCCTGTCTTTGGGTGACATTTCTATCTGGTGATAATCTGATCCGAAATCTAGGATACGATAGTACTGGGAACGTTCTAGTTTGTCTAAAATTGAGGATATATCAACTTTGGCACATTCATCATCTATTGTTTTACTGTTTGAGCCTCTGAAATCTATACATAGCCTATATTATGGGATTCCACTCTGATCTAGTTTCTTAGGCATCACTATAACTGAGCAAGACCATGGTCAATATGATGGTCTGATAATATTTTGAACTAAAAGATCATTAACTTGCCTTTTAAGTTCTTCTCTTTGTATCTGAGATAAACAATATGATTTTTTGTCAGCAGGATTTGGATTGGATAATCTAATTGAATGTTTGACATGGTTGGTGAAAGTTAAAGGTACACCTGGGCAGTAAAATATGTCTTAGTACTCGAAGCACAATTGTTCGATTGCCATACTTTCTTCATTATTAGTATGGTCTAACCTTAAATTTTGTAAATTTTCAAATTGTATATTTTCTAAATTTATGCTGTCAAAATTAGAATTTCTACGCCTGTATTTTGTTTTATTGTTTTTACGATGGAAAATTTGTGTAGGATGAAGCTCGTTACATTTACTCGTAAGTGCTTTTTGATTTTTAATTGAAATGTATTCCTATCATTGTGTCAGTTTGTAGGACACGTGTTTTCTAAGAATGTTTCTTTGTAACGATTTTACCTGAAGATGATATTTAAATATCGAAAACGTTCGTAATGAAAAGTTAGTTTCATTTATTGTACAATTTTTGGTCACCTGTCTACAACAATTTTATACATTAGATATTACGGGCCCAATACAACGATATTCAAAAAAGTAATTTTTATGATGCTTAATAAATTTATGATCATACAATATATGTTAGGAATAATAAGTTAGTAGCGATTATTAAAAATCCGTTACTCTAAAAGCAAACATTTTCTTTATTTAAAATCTTGCTGGTGCCAATAAAGAGCGATCGGGATAGATTTGCGTTTATTTACCCAATCGAAAATTATATAGCAGTTGGTACAGCTTTTTCAGAATATGTATTCATATCGGATCAAAGCTTTGCTAAATGTAAAAGACTTGAGAATAATTTCATATGTGAAACTAGTAATGAAGTTGCCAAGGTGGCAAATAGCGATAAGTGCGCACTACAATTATTATTATCGACAAATAAGGTATGGCATTCATGTGATGTTAGATTTACAAGTTTATAGACTAGATTGCATATTCCCCTATTCAATAAAAGATCATGGCTATATGTTGTTACTGAATTAACGTCATATGTTATATCATGTACGCCAGCAAATAAAAAAAGTATTTTCGGGAGACTTTGAAAGGAAATGGAATAGTTTTTTTTTTCATAAATGTATATTAACATGATCCATAGTTTTCTTGAATATAATAATTCTCACTGTAGTTGTGTTAACTTGGTATTTAATTAGACGCTGCCGTAAAACGGTTCATAAAACGGGAATATTAACGTTGCAACACGGTAGGAAAGTTGGAATTAAATTTTTTTAAAAATTAGAACAGAGGATACTTCAAACTAATTTTGAAATTTGTTTGTATATTTTACTATTAATTGTGTAATGATTAAGTTGGTATAGTTCTAAGAAATAATGATAATTAAAAAAATGTTTAATTAAGGTTTATAATATGTAATATTAGAATGCAAGCATGCTTAATTAGAGTAGCGTACTTGTGTCACATAAGAAACTGCCTTGTTTGTGTTTTTGTTATAAGGTATCAAGATTTCGATGGTGTTTTTGGAAATCAATCTATAATTACATGGACAAGCCAATGGTTCATAAGCACTGCTTGAATTGTTCGCAGGCAAGGAGAAAACGTCATAATAACGTCCTTAACAAGCGTCAGCATAGGCATCAGCACACCGTTATGGGGGTTGGCATTGTATTTCAGGAAGCTGATATCAGTAATGGGTAATAGAAGAATTATGAGAGGCAATGAGTTTTGAAGGATATTAAATCTAGAAATGGCCACCAAGTTGATAAACAAATGGCTAATATTGACAAGTCATTTGGAAGAAAATTAAGGGAGGATTAGCCCGTGCTACCAGTGCTAGGCTATTGCTGTGATACGCTGGTGGACGTAGTATGTTGATGTGGTTCGGAATGTCTAGATGTGGAAAATTTTGTTATGGAAGGTTCAATGGCAGAAAGAAAGCACGCAAGACAAAATGTGATAGTGAGGAACTTTTGTAGAATATATCGTTAGGAACCTTCTATTAAAACTGTATTATGTCATTTATATTTTTATGTTTCACAAATGTAAAATTTAATTTCTATTATGTTTCATATGATTGACAATTTTAGAAAAGCATTGCGATTTTATTGGTATTTTGTACTTAAATACTGATAGCTACTTACAACAGGAATGATGCTTTCTCTATAATCATAGAGATTTCAGGAGACAATCGAATGGGGGTGGGGGGGGGGATGTCGCGTATGGAATATAGATAGTGAATGGATTATAGGAAATAGATATTATTTACGAAGGTAATTAGCGGGGAGTCGAGTGAGAGACACGAACGGCGATATGCGTTAGATTGGCATCGATATAGTAAGGGTGCTAGGCGGTTTTGAACTGACAGTATTGCAAGATTAAGAGACAGCATCATTTCTAGAACCTTGGTCAGCACACAGAATGGTTTACGTAAGGTCAATATACATTAATTATTATATAGGTGACTTTCTATTGTGGCTGTAAGTAGTCCCAACCTCACAACCCGGTAGAACCCCTATACATCCTGCGTAGAGTTCACAATATGGAATCCAAAGTTTTTAAAGATTTACTTTTAGCTTATATGCAGCAACTAGAAACAAATAGTGGTGAAATATTATATGCGCCGTCTATCGTGGGGTAGGTAGCTATTACACAGCGGTCTGTAGCATTTAACTGCATAAATCTACAGTTTCCTTGCACTTGATTAGGTGTTTCCAATATTACTAATCTAGATTGCTACAGTACTACTTAAATTGCCGTAGTAGTTAATGTAACTTTTCATTAAATATTTTAGGTCAAATTCATTTAGCATCATTATATTCAATGTAATAATTTATATTGCCTTTTGTTCCGAATTCTTAATGTTTGGATACCTTGGTTCAATATTAATTAACGAGGTAAGTCTAACAGAACATTTCTTGTTATAACATGAAAACTGTTATAATTCAAATTATATAATGATATGGATACCAGTGGGTTTCTTGCTCTCCTATTTACATTTATTTAACTAATCGACCCGTCGGTATGTTTTTGTTATCAGTGTTTGACTATATGGCGCTTACTTCCGCTTGGAATATAGAGATATAGAGATAACCTTATAAATTTGATTTAATCATAACGTTTTGAATATAATTTAATAAATTTGAATTAGATTTACAGCTTTACAGGGAAATGGCATACAGAGAATGGCTTTTATAAAATTTGGAATTTGTATTACGAAACTTCTTACAACTACTGAATCATAATTAGTTGAATTGTTCACTCACATAACACTCATATAACAAAATACAGTGAAATCTCTATTAATGGACACCTCCTATAAGCCAACACCTCTGTTCAGAAAGCACCAACTACTTATACAGGAAAATATACATTGTAAAATCTCTTATCAACGGACCTTCTATTGTATGGAGTTAGGCACCATTTTAGGGTAACATTGTGATATTGTTATTATTTATTCGTGGATTTTGTTCCGTGGATTTTGATTTTGTTGCACTCCCTCCCATCCTTATTATCATAGATTTAAGTACAAATCTCTTGGCATCCATTTTAAACTAGAATGGAAGCCACATTTCTCGTAAGCGCTTAAGCCGATTGCCTGGACGTCGTCTGGAATCCCACCCTATCCGACGCATAATAACTTACAGAGAGGGTACCTGTTTTCTACCTATGGAGGCAGATTATAAACTGGGAATGGACCTAGAGTAATATATAAAATTACTGAAGTTAAGCTTGTTCGGCTTATCTTATAAAAATGTTTCTTTGTCTTACCAATTAGCGGAAGAATGGAATAAATCCTTCAATACAACAAATAAGTTGGCTGGTTGGGATTGGTTTCACAGGTTTAGATATAGTTGTGAAGACATATCTCTCAGGAAACCTATACCGACGTCAGCTGCAAGAACGCACTTATTCAACAAAGCACAAATTTTCCAAATACTGGAATAAACTACTTAGAAACGTAGATGATACCAGCATGTAGATGAAACAGATGTATCCATTGTATAAAAAGCCGGAAAAATACTTCCTATCCATACCGTTTTTCCATACCATGTTGGTGGATTTTTGCTGCAGCTTGTGGTAAAAGAACAAAAGCCCTACAGTGCGGTCAGGAAAAATTTAAAAATGGGAATTTGAAATTGGAATCAGAACTAACTCAAAATGCAGCCAATCCAGAAGAAAATGATAACGTTGTCTTGCAAAATGAAGTAAGCATTGGCCATGAAGGTGGCTGGCAGAGAAGAGCTCAGAGCTTTGGGTAGCTCTAATGGCCCTTGTCTGACCTTTTGGACCGCGAGTTCTTTGTGCCTCAATTTGGCGACGTTTTTCTTGTTGGTGTTTGGTGGGCCCCGTGGCGCGGTTTTCCTTGCAGCCCCTGGAGGCGCACTGTTTCCGCCGTTGGACATTGTGATGTTCAGCTGCAAAATTCTAATGGACTTGTCTTTAAAATTTATATCAGTCTATGCCTGAAAAAAATTAGGTATGAAAAAAAATAAAGAGATTTAAAAAAAGTACTAGGTTTCTCCTATGCTCACTCGTCATTTAGGCCTATTTCTCTAGAACAAACCGCATGAGTGAAAAAGCCACACGACCACCAACAGTGGCAGCTACCTTATTGTTGGCTTCTTTCTTCTAATTTTTTTCTTCTTGCTTCTTAAAGTGGGTACTAGACCACGGCGCTGAAATAAATAAGAGAAAAAAAAAAGAATTAAATTCTTATATGCATTTGTTAGAATTTAGTATTTTAAAAGCGTTGTTCATGATAGCTAATAAATAAGCTTATATATCGCAGGGAACTTGTGTCTAATAGATGTATTGCACGCCTGGTTTTCTAGAACTCTGCGTGACGCCTCTTAGCACAGAAATATTGCGACAACGTAGGTAGTTCCAGATATATCTCTCCGCTGACGATCTGAGTACCTGAATATCGAATGATGTCAATATGCATTTAAACGTCAAGAATATACCATTTATACTATGCGAACCATGTACACAACCCACCCAAATGGAACCATAGAAAATATAATGACAATATTTAAAAGAACCAATAGACATATAGGAATTGAAGAATACATAGAAATCTACAAAAACAGAGTGCACCATGACTAATCAAAGAACAACTAAACTACAAATTTGAAAGCATCCTCACCCCGCTTTAATTACTACATAAAGAACACCGCAAGCAGAAAACTGGCTACAATGGAAGAACAGATCAAAACATTTAGCAGCGCCACAATCGAATTTTCTTAATTTAATTATTTGCTTTAATTTATAATTTATTATTCAAAAAAGAATAATTTAAAAATAAAAAGAATAAAAAATGGGCAAAAAAATGTGGACATCATCTGTCAACAATGTTCTTCTTGATATAATCTTTGTTTAATGAACATGGTTTGTGTTCCGGTTGGATTCACAAGTAAAAGGCTCACTACTTGAAATTTCGGTATTTTTTTTCCATAAATACATGGTAGTATGTCTGCATGCAATTACTATGTTTGGTACTGATTATGAAGGTATTCTTTATGTTTATATCATAATTTGTTTTATATTTCAATTGTACTTCACAATTATGCAATTCTTTGATGTTAGTTCAATTAACTATATTTTATATTTTCATGCAATAATCTTAGAGTTCAGATACATGTCAATGCTGCTTTATGTTTTTCGGTTGTATCAATATTATACTGTTTTTACTGGAAGCACATATTTTTGTAAGATCAAGTAGATAGCAGATAAGGTTTGGAGAACACTGTGGTCTATTATGTCTGCAAAGTTTTATCAACCATAATGGGGTAAAAGATATTACTGCACAAAGGAAAAATTCATGGGCTTCTTTGATTAATATAGTAAATAACGAAAAAAAAGGAAATTGATAAGTGCTGTATAATAAAAAATAGAAACAGGTCCACAGTTTCTTAATTTTCACTTTGTCACAATTTATAACAGATTTTATAAGTCACAGTTACTGTAACATAGTTTAAAGTTAAACATAATTTTTCATTTTTAGTCCTGAAGGTGACCTCGAAGAGGGGTCGAAACGTGTAATCTAACATAATAAACACAGTGTCCGAAATCCATATAGTTTTATTTCATTAGCAACTACTACGTTGGACGTGATATTTCATCTATTAATTAAAAAATTATTCATCTACGTTATACCAAAAGAGGTATGTTTATTGAAACAGAAAAATTTTGTGTAATTCGAGGGAAAAGTTGCTGTGACATATGTGTTACAGTCGTCTATTTCTAAATTGTTTTCTCGTATTAAACTACGAGAAAATAACCTGTTATCGTTCGGAACAAATTCGTTTTACAAGATCTCACTTTGGAATAATTTTGCAAATTCCAGAGGGAGACTTGGATGAAAAAGAGAAGGATTTATTACTTAAGGAAATTACTGATTTATTTATTTCGCCTTCGCACCCAATCCTCTGACTGATGAGGATATTGAAGACGAAGAAGAAGGCGGTTATATCGATAAGATCCTGGACGACAGCTTTCTAGCACTGTAGAGGTTGGTCTTAAGAATGGTGAAAGATTAGGAACAACTATCAGAGCTGACAAATATAATAAAGTCAAAAAAAGAAAGTGGTTGAAAGGTGATTTGACTGATACTGTAAACAAATAATTTCGCGAATCCATTGAAAAGTATAATGGCAAGAGCGCAGTTGACTTATCCAAAATGTTCCTTGCTGCCGATTTTTTCAATTTCCCACTGATCAGACTAATAACTACACATTATTCAAAAACCAAGCTATTCCACAAGTGGCTATAGACGGAAATGTGTGCTTTTATTTGCATACTACTGTGAATACTGAGGAGTGGGGTACTACCTGACAAGAATTATTATTGGGAAAACAGAGGATATAAAATTTTACTAGTTTCTAAATGTATGAGTAGGGATATGTTACTCCAAATCATGAAATTTCTACATGCTGTCGACAATCACATTTTGGATGCTAATAATAAGATGTAGATTTTGAAATATATCATGCTAAAAGTCATATCCGCATGCAGAACTACCAAAATGCTTTGCGGAAGGCAACAGCACCACTAACCCAAATGTTAGAAAGTTTACCATAAGGTAAACAAAACTATCCTTATCATATATATAGAGACCTTATCAATTATTTTACTAGTTTTAATTTACTCAAATAGTTCAAAGAACATGTTTATAAGGATACAGTGACTATAAAAAAATACGCATTGACTGTACACTTCTCAAAATGATAGATATAAAAGAAATAAGAAAACGGATCTGCATTATGTCATAGAAAAATCAGATGGGATTTTCGTCTGTAAATGGATGGAGATCAACGTTGTTTCTGTAGCTTCAACTGCAAATGGATGAAACCCGATGAGCTCAGTAAAGCGATATAGTCGTCAAGATAAGAAAATGTAAACGTATCGCAAGCTAAAGCAATAACTGAATATAATAAAAATATGGGAGGCACTGATGGAATGGTTAAGGATATTAACCAATTTCGTGTTTATTTTAGAGGCAAAATAAGGGTGGTAACTCTATTTACATGGATGATAGGTTCATCAGTGAAGAATGCTTGGATTACTTATAAGCGAGCCAATAGCAACAATAACATTACAAAATTGAATTAACTTTGATATTAGTTTTATTTTTTATCGTGTTCAAATGTATTTTATATTCATTGATTACCTGTGTACAACGTTTGCAATACCTCGGATAATTGCAGTAAAATAACAAGTTTAATTTCTTGTAGATGAATATGTTTCAGTATCACATTTTTGATTCAAAATGGTGGAATAGCTCGAATGTGGAACTAAAGAAATACTTAATCATAATAACGAACAGAGCGCAAACACGTCAAAATTTATCTGTTGGTGGACTATATGATTTAGACGCAAATGCATGGCTGAAGGTATGATATTCTCCAGACCAGACATATACACTTTAAACAAACCACTACTCAATTCAAATCCTTGTTTAAGCCCCCTTTCGAGATATATGTAGCATTATTTTTAAGGCTCAAGTATTTTTAAAATATAAAAAAATATTTTTTTAGACAATTCGTAGCACCATATCCCTGTTCATGATTCTACGAACACTTGATTCAAAGCTGAAATAAATTTACAGTTCCCTGATGGCGTCAGTTCTCGTTGTAATTTCAATGTGGTTTAAATATATAATCATATATAGAAAATGTGTTTTTTTATGTTCCATAATTCTATAAACCACTATAATTAACTTTCAAATTATGTATGCTATGCGTTGAGAGCTTGTGTCAATTACGCGCATTGCTGAGAAAAATGTAATGGTAAACTAACTCGCACCGATCAATTGCTCGGAACATAATATTTGTTAGGGAATGATTGCGCACAGACTACGTCTTGTTTGAAATTACACGCACTGAAATAGAACACACTAATTTATTCTTTAGAACAAGAAAACATAATGAAATATTCTCATTTTTACAGTTATACAAACTGAATAAATCAATAGTGCATTGGTAACACTTTCTTTAAAAAAAAAATGTGCTAAGAATAAAAACATCTATTGTTTTTTGAGAAAATAATGCTTAATTAGATATACTTTAAAAAATACATTTTCTTTCTACCTTAAATACCATAAAAAGGGTCATATCTATTAAAAAGTAACTTATTTATTGAGTAACTTCTTATAAGGAATAATCTGGAAAATGAAATTTCTAAAATGTTAACCAAAATGTCCAATGAAAATCAAATTTGAACAGCATTATCTCCCCGACGTTTTTTTGTAAATATTGAAAATGGAAAAATTTATTAAGACTGCCATCAAAGCATATTATCGGCTAATCAAATTAAAAAAAAATAATAATTTAGTACTCATTAATTGAATAATTAATTTAATAATCCGATTCTAATATAATTTAAATAGCAAACAAATTTAATACTATATAATACTTTGAACGAAGAAAAAACTTTGTGCTTATGCTCAATTTTTACAATGCGGAATTTTTTTTCGCACGCTGCCAAATGTTTACTAAAGCATCGTACTCGAT
Source organism: Adranes taylori (assembly GCA_009867245.2). Classification (NCBI taxonomy): domain Eukaryota; kingdom Metazoa; phylum Arthropoda; class Insecta; order Coleoptera; family Staphylinidae; genus Adranes; species Adranes taylori. The sequence goes on along the minus strand of WYDF02269199.1, from coordinate 1,711 downwards.
TGCAGCACCGCCAGTGGTTCAAAAGAAGAGTGACAAAGAAGCTACAAGTTTTTTGTGCAGGGTCTTTTAACATTTTCGATTTTGCGCGAGATGTTTTCTTGTATGCAATGTTATATAGCAAAAACGAAAATTGTAGCAAAAACTTTATGTTTTTGTACTGCTGAAATGTGACATCTTCTGGGAGTCTTACAGAAGCAAATATTCTAGCATTTTCAATTCGAAGGAATTTCTAATTTATTAAATTCAATATTTATTAAATTCCGAAAGCAATATCTTATGGATAACAAGAAACGTAAGTTATTTCTTAAAACTGAATTTCTAAATTAAATGATCAGTTTCAACCGCTCCCAAAATTATAATGCGGACGCGCCATTGTCAACATTTATTAAATTGCAAAAGTACCGTTTGATAGATCTCATGAAAAGTAAGACATTAGTTCCCGTCTTTTCTTTTCTTCAATATTTTCTTCTTATTATGTTGATGAATATGTGAATGTGTATATGTAAATGTCGGTTGCATTGGCGACAAATTGGGAAGTTTTATTTCCCTAAAAGTTTTAAAAAAAGATTTGTCATTGCTCAAAATAAGTTCAGTATATTCAATTGGGCACATTGACAACTTATCAAATCACCCGCTTGCCCATAAAAAAATAGATTAATTCTATTACTGTTGAGAAGAGAAGGCTTCTTTAACTTCTCTTCCATATTGCTGGACCCCACCCCCGTTGTGGAGTGTATGAAAAACATCTATTATACGAAAGTTAATAAAATACATAAACTTATTCCTCACCAGACTCATCACTCTGTAACAACTAAAAGTTATTTTCAAATTCCATTAACTTAAAAGCAGCAATAGTTAGAAACAAGGATAAGTTAGCTATTTGGGAACATAATGGGGAGCTTAACTTAGAATGCTCCAGTGTTGTCCAATTTATAGGTCAGACAAGGCGAAACTTTAAGACTCGTACATCTGATTTCAGTCAAATACAAGAAATAAAATTCTAACGTCGCAGAACATATCAACGAAACTGGCTATTTAGCTGATAAACTTCAATTTTTCTCTGTTTTACACAAACTGAATGAGGGTAAAGGATTAAACTTAACTGAAGTTTTAGAAATCACCATATCCATTATAAAATTAAAAACAAAAAAAAAGCTCTTCTTGAGACAGGATTTAATGCACCTAAAATAATTTAGTTATTATTATGAATACTTAACAAATTACAAAATCTCTTTACGGGTAAACACAAATTCCCGTTATTAAAAATCGACTAATTAGTCAAAGGAATTTATCAAAGTATATCATCTAAAATAACTCTGAACAAAAAATCTACTCATGCAAATCTATCATTTCCTGTTACCAGGAATAAGAAACTACACAGTTCCAGTACCTATTTACATGTTGACCAAACTTTTCAGTTTCGCTGTAGAAAGCACCCAGAATTGGATGTGGGCCCTTAGTTACTGACAAACGGACATAGAAAGATATCAGCTCAAAAATAATTTACTCATGTTCAACTTGAATATGATAAATAGGGTGTGGTAAATTAAATCAAATTGGATTTGGAAAACAATTGACAGATATACAGACACGTAAATCCATCATCTCAAAAATAATTGAATCATGTTTAAATTCTCAAAATATAGAAACGAAAAAATCTCTGAAAATTGTCACAGGATATTGTGTATTACACTTTGATAAAGAATTATAT
>WYDF02269188.1:0-18256 GCA_009867245.2 Adranes taylori | reverse complement strand
TCACTCACTCCTTGCACACCTATCAACATCATCTCCAACCACCTACTAGTAGACCATCCAACCCTTTCGTTCACAAACATTCTGTTCTTAATCCATTCATTCACACATTCATCCTTTCTTACTTTCGACATTCCATCCATATACACTTTTTTACATAAATAGGTTTTATTATATTTTGCATAAAACAAAAAAAAGTTGATCTATTAAGTTTCGACTGTCACTTTATAACTAGTCTGTTAAAGTGAATTACGATATTATGTAGTTGCTTAGGGTAACTATTTTATCCTATATTTTAATAACCTTTATTGGCAGAAAAACAATTACACAATCCAAAAGAAATAACTGAATAAGAATATAAACAATATTTAATATTCTTTATCCATGCTTTCTACTCTTTCCTTTGTTTTTCTTTCCTCTTTTCTTTACTTCTCTTTTTCTATTGAATGTAAGAGAGAAAAAGGAAGCTAATCTTTCTAATGCTTTCTACTCTTTCTCCATCTCCCATCCGCATTCAACATCCAATGGGATTTTGTGTAGAATTCATGCTTTTTCAACCAAGCATGAATGAGAAGAAAGGATATCACTTCTACTTGTAAAATATATTTCTGTGTTTTTTTTCTTGTTATATTTTTTCGTCCCCTTAGCAATCTTTTTCATTCATACTTCCCTTCTCAGACTTCCATGCTTTCATACTTCCGGTCCCAGATATACCCACCAATTTTCAGCCTCATTCAAATTCATCTTCTCATTCCCTCACATGCTTTTATCCAGTGCTCCCATACTTCCTCTTCCTTACCACATATTCCTCATTTCCTATGATTATCTGCCATCCAGTACTTATTTCCCTTTCAATACTTACACATCTGAACCTCACTATCATTCTTTTCTCTTTCATACTTTTATTTGATTCCAAATGTCGTGGAAAAGCGAACTCCTCTTTCGACCACTGATATTTTCTGCTATTGCTACTCAGCCTAAACCTTCCATTTCTTCCTTGCAATTCAACATCTTTCATCTGTTCTTCTACTTCTATTACAATCTTGACACACTCTGCCATATTATTTCGCACCATGCATACCCTAACCATCCTATTCTTTCGTAAATCTCCCATCCATTCGTTTCCCCCATTTTCATGTTTTCTTGCTTCATTGTCTGAACATATATATTCTTTATAAATCTTTCCTCAATATTCATCATCACTTTTTCCTCGTACTACACCAATTTCTTTAATCCGCTCACCCAACAGTTATTCTAATTTAAATCCTGCATTTCTTCTTTCCAATATTAATGTTCTCTTCACATAACCTATTTTCAATTTTCTAGCTCTTCCCTTTCTTTCATCGCCCATCTTCCACCCCATACATCATTACATTTCTTGCTCATACGTTTAATATTTTCATACTTATCCTCACCGACTCATCAAATCTCTCCTTCCACACACACCTCTTCCTTTCTGGCGCCACTTTCAGTTTTCTTGCAATCATTGTTACATGCTCTCTTGCTGATCCATTCCTATTCATCATATAATACTTATATTTTCTACACTCTCTAACCTCACCCCATTCATCTTAGACACATCCTTTCTACTCTCTCTTTCTCTCTCAGTCAACTTCTTTACATATCATAATGTTCGATTTCTTTACATTTACTTCTAGTCCTCTTTCTTTCCATGCATTTATTCACCCTTTCAACACATCCTTTCTACTCATCCTTAGACACATCCTTTATACTCTCTCTCTCTCTCTCTCAGTCAACTTCTTTACATATCATAATGTTCGATTTCTTTACACTTACTTCTAGTCCTCTTTCTTTGGAGGTATTTATTCACCCTTTCAATCATCAATAAGATTCCTTGTACTGGGCATGCACCATTCCATCGATCATTTCTTCTTATCCCCAACACCATACCTCCAGATTGTCCCTTTTTTAATACATTCTCCAAATCTGACATATGTAGCCTAGCGGACATCCTTGTATCACCGCCTTATTTATATCAAACCTTCTCTACCTCCTAGAGTCAAAATAAAAGTACTTCTTGTTGTTACATTTATTTATTTATTCACTACCGGTTACGGCTTCTGGCCATCGTTAGGAATATACAATGTGCAACGTTTCATAACTCAATTACATTTTTACCTGACAATGGCCAAAAGCCGAAACCGGTAGTGAATAAATAAATGTAAAAACAAGTACTGTTATTAGAACACTAATCAAAAACCTTGTTACCGATCAAGGACGATCATATTTAGCTCATTTATATAAATAAACGGTATTAAATAAAACACAGTACTTCATTTGTATTGCGTTTTATTTATAAGAGGTCGTAAAAAAACACATACTTTATTTAAAATAACAATAAATATTTAATATCGTGCATAAATATATATATCACAGTAGTAAAAACTTTTTACAGTAATAGGTAATAATAGGAAACAAGTCAATATTGATACGTGAAAAATACAATAAGGGCCTAAATTTTATAATAAATAGTAATTAAATCAGAATGTATGTGGCAACATTGATTAACCTACGATTGGAGAAGGAATTATGCATACATTTTTTTTTGTTTTTCATACAATTATGGATTTATCTAAGGTTATTAAGACAATACTGCGCAAGAATTGTTATAGTTAAAAAAACTAGAGTAATATCTTATAAATATAAAAAATAAATAGAATTATAATTCGTAGAATTAGAAATAAATACATATATTATAAGTAAAATATATACAATAAATATTTCATCTAGAATTTATCTCAAAATCACTTCATAAATATATTGGATCTTTAAATGGTTAAATGCAAAAATAATAACAGCTATGTTCATTTAGAACATCTCTCACATTTACATTTTAACCAATTCTCCGCGTAATTGCTATAGCACAGCATCACTTTTTAAATTAAACATACTGTAAATTATAACAGGAGACCAGAAACACAACTACACTCTTAGTGATTAGTAGTTATACGAGATAAACCCTCTTTTTGTAATTAATTGACTTATGTTGAGACTTTAATACTTAAACTGTGATATTTATGTTAAGAGGGTAATGCAAAACGTTTAAAACATTTTGGTGAGAGAACAGAGATTGATATGTGCACTGGTGCGAAATTTGCACAAATTCGCCATCAAATAAAAAATTAAATCCAAAGACGATTATATTTCTTATATAGTTGTTTAGGGGTGGTAAGGGGTAATGGCACGACATGGTCAATATAGCCAACCCAAACGTCAACCTCGCCTGCTCGAGGGATGACTATGTCATCCGGTGCACCCTGCTATAAAACTAAAGAGGCTCTGGGGACCGAGTCACGGCGGTATAACCGTTCAACCTAGAACGAAGGAAATATCGTTCTAACTTTGACCTCCTATCAACCCGCACTGGCCAGCGCGATAGGAAATGGCTAAATTCCTCTCGATATAAATCTCGATATAAAATTAGGGATTATTGAGAGAGGCCTATGTGCAGCAGTGGACGAGAAAACAGGCTGTCTGATGATGATGATGATGATGATACTTGTTTACATACACAATACATAGATCTCAAATTGACTCAAAAATGTAATATAAATGCAATTTACGAAGGAGAGTCACTATTTAATCGCAATGTGCCTGCATTTGTGTTGCTATTGTCAACATTACCGTTTTCGCACGCAGACGTTATACATTGATTCAGTCTTAAGACGCATGCATAGATTTGAAGTTGATAAATCAATTATATTGTTGCAGCTGTTACATTAAACATGGCCGATCCGCTTTCCGTTTGCACTGAATAAGAGCAGCGTTCAGTAATTCGTTTCTTGTGGTCTGAAAGTGTTAGGAGCCGAAATCCATCGAAGACTTTTAGCACAATATGGAAACAGTGTTTTGCTACAGCGGAGTGTCTATGATTGGATTGGAAAATTCAAAAATGATCGCACAATTGTTACACGTGAAGCAGGAGTCGGACGCACGGTCTTCGTCAATAACTGACGCTAGCACTGAGCGCGTACGTGTTATGGTTCTGAAAGATAGACGAATACCTATTGATGAAGTGGCAATTGCTCTCCAAATTAGTCACAGTTCTGCATATGAAATAATCCACAATAAACTTAACTTTCATAAAGTTTGTGCATGTTGCGTCCCAACACAACTCACAGCGCTGCATAAAGAAAAGCACTTGGAGATTAGCCAATAAAATTTGGCTCGCTATAATAATGAAGGTGATGCATTATTGAACAGAATCACAACTGGTCAACTATTACGAACCAGAGAGTAAACGGCTGAGTATAGAATGGAAACATCCACAATCGCCTATCAAGAAACATTCAAACGCCAGCAGGAAAATTAATGTTAACAGTTTTTAGGGATTCATAGGGCCCACTCCTGGAACATTATAAGGAAAGAGGTACAACAATAAACAGTGAAATGCTTATTGACCGGCTGAAACCTGCAATTCGAAACAAACGCAGAAGAAAACTGTTTAAAGGCATTGTTTAGTTGCATGACAATGCCCGTCCCGATATTGTTGAAAACCTCAGTATTGCCTCACCCTTTTTATAGTTCAAACCTTGCTCCATTCGAAGAGGCATTAAAGGCCTCTTTGAAGTGGTGCATGCGTGGCTTTCTGCTCCAGCAAATCTTTTTTTTTTGGACTGAGGATTATGTCGAAAAATGATGTTATTATAAGTTTCTTCCTCGTATAAAGAAACAATCACTTGGATTTTGAGTTCTCGTGCTTATAAATAAAGTTAAAACAATCCCGGAAGAGTTGTAGTGTCTATGACTTCTAACAAATTCTCCCATATTTTTACTTATAACATATTTTGAGTAAAACGTGGATTACGAAAAGATTAATGAATTATTTGTTGGTCTGAATGCATTGAGCAATAGACACTAAAACTGCAGATCAGACACATGAACAAGCAGTCTATGAAGAAGTTCAAGCTGCATAAAATTGCACATTTAATAATGCCTCCAATCGTGTACTAGCAATAATGCATTTAGCTTTCAATTTCGCGCGGAGGGGGGTACAGTCTTTATTTAAAATTGGTTTTACTATGTTGATCTTAACGATGTGTTAATCTAGAGCACTAAAAGCAACAAAGTAGAAACTAAAAACTCGAGAATATTTTTATTCTATTTTTTGATGAAAAACCTGGACGAGCGAGGATATCAATTTTTAATGTTTCTATAATATCTTTGAAGAAAATACTTGGCGAGCGACAGCGGATTATTTTAGATTTTAGAAATAACGATAAATTTCGAAAGGGACTTATCTTATTGCGGAGTGTACAGAGAAGTTTACGAAATTAAAAATATGTTTAGTTTTCAACTACTGTACTTGGAAATAATATTACTAAAAATAAACTTGAATGTTTAAAAACGGTAATAAAAACAATTGCGGAGCAGAGCAAAAGTTTCTTTGGACTTTAGTTGATAAAAATATAGTTAGCATAAAATCAAATGCTTCCCAATTATTTTGTCAGATACAAAAGTAGAAAACCTCTACGCTGGAATTATTTAATACAGTAAATTATGAAATTAATATTTCTTATTAGTTGTGTCTTGAAAAAATGGTTACCCCGTCCGGGACTCGAACCCGGATTCCCGGTCGATTTCTCTTCCAATTGAGCTAACGGGCACTTATTCGAAGACACAAATAATGTTTAACATGTATTTGTTTTCCTTTTCTATTAAGATAGGCAACTTATACATCAGGATTTGTTTTGGTCACCTGTTTGCAACCGTCAATAGATTCATTTGTCATCGGGTAGATGGAGCCTCCTGGATGTTTTTATTAATTTCTTTTCCGCGTTGCTGGCGGTCGCATGTTTAAATGAATATTTGATGTTTCGTGGTTAAACCTCCACGGTGGCATTATTTAATAGAGTAAATTATGAAATTAATATTTCTTGTTCTTGGAAGACCAAACAACCGGCAATCGAAGGGTCCGGGTTCGAGTCCCGGACGGGGTAAACATTTTTTCGAGACACAAGTAATAAGAAATATTAATTTCATAATTTACTCTATTAAAAACATTTTTCTTGTCCCCTTATATATCGGAATAGATTTTCAATTAGAATTATTTCCTACGTGGATGGCAACGTAAAATTGGTAAAATTGAGTTCACTCTTAATAAAACTAGATCTATATAAATAGATATAAAGAATAAATATATTTCACCTGTCATTCGTTTGTTCATTGGTTTGTTTCAAAATATATGTATAGACTTACTAAAGATATTCAAAAATTAATTTATATTGTTTTTGCACTTAACCTTTTTATTTATAATATTAATGTTTCATTTAAATATGAGTTCTATTTATTCGCTAATTAATAACAGTGCTTAAATAATTTACTAATCTAGAATAAGAATAATATGGCCGTTGAGTCATCGTTGTAACATCTTTTAGTAAACAACTGAAATATCATGATGTACTTTATACGAGTATTGCTTTTTTCTATTGCGAATTGACAACTCTGACGTGTGCTTCATACAATCTGACAGTTCTGACAGCATATGTCATCAGAGACGCGCTCACTTGTTTTGTTTGTTGAGTTAAAAATTACCCTAAATTCAACAAATTGAATTATTTGTGACTTTTCACGATTTCAAATGCGGATGATCTAATCAATAGAGCGTTTATAAACTTACTTCTTCTTTTGATGACGAAACCCCACACAAGGTCACTGTATATCTTTGGTTCAATGGAATTTAATCGTGGTGGTTGTTTGTTGGCGAATGAAATTAAAGATGACCATCCAAAATCGATTATGGAAGCAAGAAGCATCAATGGCGTGAGCTAACCGATAAATCAAGTTCGTCATTTCGAGCATCGTTTGGTATTAGTGTGACTAATGCGCATTCAATATTGCATAAACATTTAGCCGACGATAAAATGTTTCAGAAATACTATAACTATACTTCAAAAGCAGTTTACTACAATGCTAAAGTTGACGAATTCTATGCGTATGAGTTTGAGCCTGAAAGTAAACAGGAGTCAGCAGACCGCTGTAAAACTAATGAGCGCCTAATCCAGCCAAGTACTGTTCTTGAAGGATCTAACCAAAGAATCGCCTGTTTTTTAGTGGGAGTAGATATACGGTATCGTAGATTTAGGGAATCATAGAACGGCAAAGTACCATTTGAAGTCTTTGGAGGAATATGATTTTCTTTTTTGGCAAAACTTGGAGCCTGACGATTTCTTCTTATTCTCATATGTGAGGAACAAATGACGTGGACAACGATTTTTGGCATCAGAACAAGCAGTTATTGCGTTTAAAACTCGTTTCGTGGGTTCTTGATTTGCTATGGAAGAAATGCTACGAAAATTGGTTCCAGTATATTCAAAAATGTTATTGAACATCGAGGAGAATATGCTAAACATGTTTCTAACAGTAAACATACATTGTTATCAATTTTTCGCAATAGATAAAAATGTTATATTTAACTATGAAAATTATAATAACAAATTTTGAACGTTATTCATATCAACAATTAAAGAACTTTTATAAGGCTTTCATATAGAGTCAACAAAATAAGTTAATACCATATTGTTTAATCGCTGCAAAAAGATCAGAGTTATTCAGTGAAAATTTCAACTCCATTACTAGTGTTGATTCTTTCACCGAATAACTCCGTGTCTCATTGACTAGTTCTCAAATAAGTCAGTGCCTGAATTGTATATTGCAATGCATTCATATAATCCCTATAAATCAACCAATCGCGTAGATTTCGCGATGTCTTATCCATTTTGCGATACTCGTCTGACATAATACTTCTAGTGATGTCATCCTCTTGTTTCAAATTCAGTTCGATGATTGCCATTTGCATCTCGCATAGTACCAATCTAAAGTTTGCTTCACAATCGGCGAAATTCTCTAAAAATTCGCCGCTATAAGTCTCCTGATCCCATACGATCTGCTCAAGACCTACAGCTATCTTCTGTAGGGATTGGTAAAGATTTACTAATGTGTTTTCGATCTGTAACAAGAATCAAGTGGTTAGAAAACATTACTTCTTCACATGCCAATTGCTATCAATAGAAAGATAAAAAGGAATCAGTTATGCGGACAATCTGAAACATTTTTTAAAGGATGAAATTAGAACAATTGTAGCGGAAACATTACTGGAAGTATGGGGAGACATACACATACAAAAAATAAAATGGCCAATAAAAATGATTTTATAAAAAATAACTATATTAGTATAATATTAGTGTGCTAAGAGAGGAGGTGATAAATCGAACCTATCAGGCAATAGAATTGTTATAAGGGATCGTCAAGGACAACTAAGGTGGGGAGTGGCAGCGATCGCGCGTAATAAGCGTGCCGGTCTCTTGTAGTTTTTGACATAAAAAACAGTGAAGCAATAGGACTCAAACCATGTGTTGATAAAAAAGATATTGTGTTCGTGTCGTTGTATATCGACAAAGGCCTAGTGGAGGATTTAATTAAAGTAACCAGCAATGGAAGGTCTATTATATGAAATCACAACAAAGCATTACATTTGGGGCTGTTGGTCAAGCAATGAAAATGGTAAGAAATTATCTAAATTTGATCGTAAACACAAACACATAAACATCTGTGCACCGGAATAAATTACAAACATACGTACAATAGGTAGACAAGACACAATTAATTTTTATATAAAATACAAAGTGGAACAAATGTTAAAATCAAAAGTAATGTTTTCGATAGACGAAAACAAACAAAAATCAAAGAAAGGAAAAAACGAATTGGATGAGATATTTTCATCAAATACAAAAGTTACAATGGCGTTGCAATGGGAAATGTGTCCCAGTGCTGCAATGTCACGAAAAGCTGACAGCTTTCAAAATGAAGTTCTAACTATGGTACCTAAAGTTAAAGAGGAAGAATTTGGTCCACTCCCACTGCTGAACGCAAATGAGCTCAATGTCGATGACTTCATCCTTGAGGCGATGAAACAAGATGTATAAATACTTAAAAACCAATTTGTCACTATTTTATTGACATACTAGAATTCGAAAAGTACCATCAATATATGAGTAACCCATTTGTACTCCACATTAGTGATCTGCCTTCGGAAGAGAATATAATTCAAGAACAGTTAATTGATTCGATAAATAAAGTGCAAAAGATGTTTTCCGTGAAATGTGTTGTGGTGATTTTGGATTGTAATGGAGAAATCCCACAGGACAATGCAAAAATGGTTTTAAGAGTGTTAATTGGATTCCCAACCAGTAATGAGTGTGAGACGACTCTTCCACACTACTTGGTAAGCGACATCCTTCTGCAAATTCGGAGCCTCCAGTTTAGTTAAAATTATATTGTATAGTACACTCTCGATTATCCGAGTCCTAGTCAACCGAGTATGTGAGTTAACCGAGCTAGACATCGGAAGATAATAAATAAAAATGAAGCTTTTAATAGCGGAACAATTACGGCGAGAAGCATTTTACAAGCAATGTCGAGCCGTATGTGTTGTACTTCAAGTCAATCGTAACTCTTTGCATTGCCACTATCACTTCAATTGGCTCTGCGCTCGTATAAACACGGCTGTGTTATTACTGATTTCTGTGTTTCGATATGAGCAGAAACCGAAAGAAATTGAAAACTTTCTAAACAAACGTGTGAGTGGAGGCAGAGAAGGAGACTACTTTGAAGAAGGAGACTACGAGCAGATGTCTGAACCTCTTCTTCTGTGGTTTTCACAGCTTCGAGGTATGGGCAGTCCTGTGAGTGGACAAATGCTTCAAGCAAAGGCGCTTGCGCTTCACAAGAACTTTAAAGATGGCGACGAAACATTCACTGGAAGCGATGGATGGCTGCCCAAGTGGAAGAAGAAATATGGTATAAGGCAGCTTAGCATTAGTGGGGAAAAACTCTCAGCTGACTAAACTGAAGTTTCTGAATTTCAGTCCTAAATGCAAGAAATCATTTTCAAGGAAGGATTTACTTCACATCAGATTTTTCAATGCAGACGAAACTAGTCTTAACTTTGGAATATTATCTTCAAAAGCCTTAGCAGTAAAACCCGAAAAAACTGCTCCTGAATTAAAAAAAGTAAAGAGAGATTCACAATTCTGACCGCCTGCAATGCTTCTATTTCTTTGAGTCTAAAGTCTCTGCTTCTGCCAACAATATTCTGCAACCACGGACGGATAGCACGATTTTTAGTGATTGGTTTTTTAAATAATTTGTTCCTGTCACTAAAGCGTTTTTGAAAAAAATGAGCTCCACATGAAAGCTATTTTATTATTGGACAATGCGCCATCTCCCCAGACGTGAAACAACTTTGCAATGGTGATTTTAAAACTATATCCCCTAATGTGACATCGCTTATACAACCCCTAGACAAGGAATTCTAGAAACGATGAAGAGAAATTACCGATGAAGGGTTTTCCAGATGTGACTGCTAAGGAATCCTTAAAGCTGGTCACATTAAAAGAAATGGCATATTGGATTGCTTCAGCGCGGAATGAGGTTAAAACTAATACCATTCAAAAGTCATGGAAAAATCCTATTCCTCTTTAATTTTAGAACTCTTTAACTTTAGAACTCTAAAGTTCCTCTTTAACTTTAGAACTTCATTTTGAAAGCTGTCAGTTTTTCGTGACATTGCAGCACTGGGACACATTTCCCATTGCAACGTCAGGTTTATAGAATCTACAGACTCAAAAATGTCGACTAAAAATGGCTACGGATGTCGGAAAATGTTGTGCAGAACTTGTGCGGAAAAGGTGTTGAATTTCTTCAAATAGTATAAAAAGTCTCTTCAATACGTTCCTTTTGGAAAGCCACATTACGTGTGACTGCAAGAGTGTTTCAAATTCTTCAAAGCTCTCTGCGGTCCAGTGGGGGATTTCGATGGTTGAGAACCGCTGGTCTAGAGCGTGAAGATAACATAGAAAATTGATCCGTTTAAAGAGACACACAGATATCAATATAAAAAGTATCAGATTTTATTTTGGGAAATTCACGTTGATATCTAAGAAAATAAAAAAAAATATGATCAATTTAGTTTGCCTTGCGCTGAGGAATTAATCTGAAGAAAGAGTTTTTTCGAATTTTGTCAAGTTATATTATGCACTTCAATGTAAGCTTCGAAGCAAATAAATAAATAATTATTGCACATAATAAACTACATACGTTTAATGTATTTAGGTGCTCTGAATTGGAAGATATGTCTTCATCCAAACGTTTTGGAATTTCATCGAGGCTCGGTAACCACGAATACTTTTGTGATTTCCAACTTTCATGAAAAGCATTTACATCCGTAGTTTTAAATGTTCTTGTAACCTGAAACAAAAGACAATATGACATAAAAGATTGGATACAAAGCGTTGTATGCATTAATTCCAAATTTTATACATTCAAACTATCTTTTTATAGATATAATTCTCTGTTGGTGCCAAGTAAGGCACATCTGTTACTTAGTTTACTGTATTGGTCTTTCATGAAATTTAATGTTAAGTACACAGAATTTTAATAGTCGTACAACTAATCTGCTTCAAGTTATCTTCAATCAAAGACAACAAATTAATATTAGAACAAATATTGCATCCACATTTTCTTATTATATAACAACACCTACGCTGCAACTATTGGATATTTATGAAATTTATTAATATCTGTTTGTATCAATAACATATTTATTGAAAAGAAAATCCAGCTTCATATAATTATAATTAGCAGGAAATTGCATTAGGAGAAAAATAATCTTTTTATCAACGGAGCATTAAGGAATTTGCTAACAAGCTTTAAAGAGTAAATAAAATAAAATTCATTATGACACACGCCCAATAATCCTTAATCGGAAATAGAAAAATAAATAAACTAATAACAAAAGACGATCGGACAGAACATGCGCCGGATGTTGAAAAGACAGAAAGTTATTTATATCCGATAAAATAATACGACGCTTTCGCATAATGCGCTAAACAATGACGAAAAATAATGTATCATTTAATCAAAGCATCGGCGGATGATGCATTCTTTTATTATGTGCTTTACAAAGTATGCATACTAAATGTTTTTTATTAAAAATGATCGGGTATTTGCTACAAATTTATTTTAAATTCAATTATCTTAAAATTTGGACGTAAATCTTAAATCATATTCTCCGACATATTTGAATTCACTCTACTTTTCAGGTGGCAATGTTTTTATGATGTTATATTGTTTTTGGTTTCTTATTAAAACGATTGCACTTAAAATATTAAATCTCAACCACGATTCCAAATTATTTTAGTAAACAGCCCGGCACATTATATACTAACAAACTAAACTCAGTTATCTAATACACCCCTACTCCGAATACTTACTCCGAATATTTAACGCATAAATTGTAAGCTAACAGACAAGTTAAAGCAACCTACTTTAATTTGACAGACAGATTGTATAAATTTGTACAAACATAATATCTGAATATTCCCCAACATCATATAGTTAAATAAAGTTATTTGAGATTTAATCTTTGGTTTTAAGTGTGAAACAATTTAAAAAAGAATTATACATGTATGCAATATGTATAATTTACTTCTTCTGTAGTTGGAAAGGATCGGAGTCATATGATAAACTTAATAAGCGTCTCAAGGGAAGCGCCCTACCTCGCTTAAAGTTAACTTCTTTAAAACAAAAATTATGGCTAATTCGGCCATAAATCAAAAATTATAGTCTTTGCGTTTTTAATAACTTTAATAAGATTACAAATTGGAGCAGGCTGCATCATATGGGAAAGAAATAACTACGGATGGAAAATATACATTCATGTTATGAATGAGGTATAATCAAATAATACGCGAAATTATTAGAATTTCCATTGGAACACTTCCAGCGTTTTTTCCAACTCTTCGAATTCAATGTTGGATGTGGCGTTTAATTACTTCATCGATTCTGTCTTTTTCTTGTGAATATCAGCAAAATGGCGTCCCTTCATGGTCTTATTCATCTTGCAAAAAGAACAAAGTCGGAAGATATCATGTAGGGTGAAATTGTCTTAACACTGTTAAGAGACAGTCAAATCCAACAACTGGTCTATAAATTTTAAACGCGTTTTCTTTTCAATTATTATAGGAGAAAGCATTATTTCATGATCTCAATGAAAGGGTTATTGAAATAATTTATCTTTTCATTACCAATAATATTGTCAATACAATTTTGATTTCTTGTATTGTCAGATATATTGGCACATAGGTTAAAGGGAACGAGTAGGTCATTAAAATATTTGAAGTTCCCGGTCAACCGAACCTGAAGTTCAAATCAGCAAAAATAAAAACTTGGTTATTAGGTTTGGCAACGTTACTAAAACTGCTTTGGCAAAATTAAAAATTCGTGGACGTGATCGCCACCATATCCTTCATATACTTTAAGTCCTACGTTTTGTTACATCTGGCATAAAATAAAAGTTGAACCTTTTAGTTTTGACCTTTTAAGTCATCTATTAAATTCAATTAGCACAATAGTGTTTACGGTAAACTAAACAACATTAGTCTAACCCATGAATCTCCCGCCTACCCATGAATCCACCGGTCCCCATATTTGCCTACGGAGCGGATAGCTTCGCTGTCTGCTTTGCCCCGGGCTACGATCCCTGTTGACTCTCTTTTCGGCTAATTTCTAAAAGAATTTTCTAAAAGAACTAAAAGAACTCTAAAAGTCTTATGAATTTGTCCGCTTTGGCGCGGTCTGTTGACGTTTTTGACTTCATTTTTCCCCACTACTGTTTTGTGTCACTCTTTCTTCGTGTCCGCTCTACGTAAAATTGAGGTACCAGGGTCTTGCACTTGTTCTCCAAGTTTTATTTTTTCAACGTTCATAGGAACCGACATAATTAATGTAGTACAATAGCCGATCTCAAGTAAATCGATCGCAAACTTTACAACACAAAAAACACCCTGTATATATCTTAGTTTGTAATTTTAGAAAAAAATGTTTCAAATAAAATTGAACGAGCTTTTGGTGGCCTATAGAATAAAGTTTATTCAAGTGTCCTATCTTTTACAGTTCCTGAAATATATTAAAAAAAGTTTGTAACATTTTAAATGTGGCAACATCGCGTTCTACACCACATGCGGGGATGGCATTACCTTCATTCGACGCATAATGCAAGATACTATATGCGAGCGAAATTTCAATTTACCAATTTTCAAATCTCAATAAAATAATCATTTCGAGTCCCTCCAAAAATTATAATGTGCACACGTCATTGATGACAACATTTATTCAATTGCGAAAGCACTTTACATGTCTCATAAAGTGTAAAATAATTTTTCCTGTTATTTTGCATATTTGAGCTATTACGTATGCTTACATGTATATAATATGATTGTTGTTGCCATGACGACAAGTTGCAAAATTTTATGTTATTTAGTGTCATATCTTTGAAATGATAACAGCTAGACCCGTCATATGTTGTATCATTGTAAACGCCATTGATAACAGTCGGAAGGGCTACTAAAATATAAGAAAATATACAGGAAATATGCAATAAAATATACAAAATATGTATTACATTCAGATCCGTCCGATAGGAAAGGAGAAATTCTTGAACGTACGTACGCACGCATGTACATACACACATGCATGCATCCTAACGCACGCCGAAAAATCGACCTTCCTTTTAATTTTTGAACAAGAAACAATTCTTTAGAACAAACTTTTTATATGAAAAATTGTTCCTTATGGTCCCTCCCTTTGAACTGCGTGTTATTAGGATTGCAGCAAATTCAATACAACAGACGTAGTAAGGTGAAATAGATAAAATTGTCAAAACATGAAAGATAAAAATTCGTGGACGTGATCGCCACCCTATCTTTCATATACTGTAAGTCCTACGTTTTGTTATATCTTGCATAAAATAAAAGTTGAACCTTTTAGTTTTGACTGTCACCTTTTAAGTCGTTTATTAAATTCAATTAGCACAATAGTGTTTAGGGTAAACTAAACAACACATTAGTCTAACCCATGAATCTCTCGCCTACCCATGAATCCCCCGCACCACATATTTGATTACGGCGAGGGGGAATGGGAGCATTAAACAACCCCCCCCCCCTGCCCCTTAGAATGATTGTTTAATGCTAAACATTGCTTAATGTTAAAGATAGTATCAATAACCCCTGGACCACTGGAGAGGATTCATAGTCCCTGGAGCCACCGAGGCCTGGCGTCGCAAAAAATAAAACATAGTAGACTAGAAATTCCAACGCAAAATGGGTCCCTAAATGGAAAAATGGATACGAGGTGTAACAAAAATATATGACGTTTTAGAAATGTGCCAATGAGGAGGTTATGTTAATCGTTCTGCGGATGCAACATGGCTCATCAGAGATTGAAGACAAACATATAAGGCCCAAAGGAAGACATAAATTAATGAGGTATTATGGGTGTAAAATATTTGGAGTAGTATGGAGACGCAAAAGAAGTCAACAGGACTTTTGTTGGTAAGTGAAGCCCTTCGTCTGTCAGAAGACTTATACAGACTGATCATGTAATACATATTTTTTGTTTTTATCTTATATATTAAGATAATCCCATTTTAAGGCAATAAACTTTTCAAGACGACTATCCAATTTCCTCATTCCTTCCAAAAATTTAATTTGGCATGAGCTCTTCAAAATAGTGGGAACCTTCGATCATCATTTCATTGCTTGTTGCAAAGCAGCGTCCTCTGAGCCATTTTTTAGATTTGGGCACAAGAAGAAATCGCAAGGGGCTAGATTTGGTGAAGCTGGTGGGTGGTTGGTAGATCAATTGGTAGCCTAATTGGTTCGATTTTGCCTGCACGGCGACTGCGTTGTCACAATGGAAGAGAACTTCTTTTGCGAGCCAAGCCAGAGCCAATCCAGTTTTTACTTGAATTCGACGTCGAAGCGGTCCAATAATACTACGTAGTAATCGATAGTTATGCCAAATAATCAATAAAATCAATGCCTTTCGAATCCCAAAAAAATAGTCACCATCACCTTACCGGCCGAACGGGTTGACTTTGCCTTCTTCGATGGGCCTCCGCCGCTTTCCCTCCACTGCTGTTTTTCGACTCCGGCGTGTAATAACGGATCCACGTTTGATCAACAGTGGGATATCGACGAAAAAATCCAACCGTTCACGTTTTATCTCCTCCAAAAGCTTCTCCGAATTAGGTGCGTTTTTGGCCGATGGTGAGTAAACGCGATATCCATCGCGCGTATAACTGCATATCCAAATATTTGTGTATGATTGCATGTACACTCTTAGTTGATATGTTTACAACGTCTGCTAGCTTACGGATTTTGATTCGACGGTTTGCCATAATCATATCATGGATTTTGTTGACGATTTCTGGTGTAGTGCCGATATTTAACAGGGTGCTGGGTTGTCATTAGCAAAATCACTAATTCAGATTTCCTAAATTTAACTGCTACTAGCAACGGTGCAGATTCGCCATAAAGAGCATCCATTAGGCTTTATTTCTGGAATGTTTTTCCCTTTCTTGTGAAAGAACTTAATCACTGAACGATATTCGACTTTCTCTATTTTTCACAAAACACATTAGTTGCTTGCTTGCAACGGCAACAAAAAATAAACTAATTCTTCTTTTTACTTCAAATTTTGACAAACGTCATGTGTTGGATGGAAAATGTCGAAACCAATATGATATTCGTTGTCACGTATCGTCATCTATCGAAGGCTAGATTTATGTCAAACCGCCCTCATATAAGAAGAATATAAATGTAATCATGTAGCAACAAATTAAAAATTTGTAGGAAGGAAACAATTGATTTCAATTTGTTGAGCTTTTTCAACAAACTGTATTAACCGGAATAGGGTTAAATGAAATTAACATATTTAGTAAGTATGATGAAAACAAACAAGCTGATAACAAACCCATGTCTATGACACAGCTCAAAGCCAACGTGTTCGAATGCATATTTATATCACGGTCAATGTCGTATAATTTCTCCATTTCAAGGTCAACAGATTACTATATTACCTTATCACATAATGACTTTTCATTCATAATTTCCTATACACAAGTGTGTCTGAGTGTGTGTGTGTGGGTGTGTGTGTAGTAAAATTTGTAAAATACAATAAAATTTACATTATGTTGTCTGTTTAATGCATGTTGTATTAATTGCAACTTATAATATTTAAAAATTGTATAATAAGATTTTATATCATACACCAATTTTGATGACATTCTTAATTCATTAATGCATTAACTGAAGAATATGTAATATTAATATTTTATATTTATATTTATATTTTATAAAAATATGTGTATTCAATCCAAATCAAGTTAATCTTGTCGTTGTTATTATCCTCGTTGCCCCGTGATCATCCGTCGTTGCCCCGTGCCCTTGTCGTGTTGTTGCTTCCGTCTATCTAGTCGTTGACTCTCTCCCGTTTAGTAGTTAACATCAATAAGTTCAATCCCTAGTAGCCCCAATCTCTCGTAATCCCTGTCTTGTTGTCATTGTCGTGATATTGGTCTCGTCTATCTCGTCTGCTAACGTTCTCCTGCTTGGCCGTTGACACCACTTCCCCCGTAACCCGAATCCCTCGCAGTTGTATTGATCGTTGTCGCGTTGTTGCTCTCGTCTATCTGGTCGTTGGTTCCCTTTCCCTTTAAGTAGCTAACACCATTAGATCTAATCTCACGTAGCCCCAATATGGTCACGTATATAATACCCCATATAATAAAGTCTGTATGTCTGAAGATGCCTCGAAAGTGTTCTCTGAATCTTTTTTTAAATTCCTGTTCGTTTTTCCAATGTAGAATTCCTTGCAAGTGTTATGTGTTCACTTGTATATACCGCTTTTATTGTATTTGTCTTTGCTAGTAATATTTCTATGGAATTGGTTGCTAATTTTGTTTTGTGTTTTATATGCTGTTGTCATTTCATACGGTTTGAAGAGTTTTGCTAGTTTATAGGTATCTTTGTCGGTGTAAGTAAATGTTATAAATTTATTGTTTCTATTGATGTAGCTTTTGCTAGTTTTCCGATATTTCATTATTTTATTATATATGTTGATAATTTCATTTCTATTGTAACCATTGGATTTGCCTATTTCAATTATTTTTTCTGAAGATGAATTACCATTATCAATAATTTCCGATATTTTATAGGGAGTTGAGTTATCAACAAGTAATCAAAATATAGACGACTTTATATCGATAGATAAAAATGTATGAACGGAAGACGATAATTAAAATAATATTTTTAGCTGAGAAGTAGAGCATGTTAGCGACAGTAGCGATTCCGAAATTGAAGTTATAACAGACATTAAATATCGGATAAAAAATTATGAA